>WSYH01006031.1:0-13932 GCA_036426205.1 Ascaphus truei | reverse complement strand
CGGGGGGGAAAACCTGTTACAGGCATACCCCGCATTAACGTACGCAATGGGACCGGAGCATGATGTAAGCGAAATGTACTTAAAGGAAGCACTACTTTTCCCACTTATTGATGCAGCGTACTTTACTGCAATCGTCATATACGTGCATAACTGATATAATAACGCATGTGTAATAGGCCTATAGTCCCCCGCTTGTGTACAGCTTCGGTACAGGTAGGAGCCGGTATTGCTGTTCAGACGTTGCGACAGGCGCATGCTGGAGCTGCAGTTTGCCTATTGAGTGAAATGTACTTACTCGTGAGTGTACTTAAAGTGAGTGTCCTTAAAGCGGGGGTATGCCTGTACATAAGTGTTAGCTGGTCATGTAAAATGCCTACAGTCATCTCTCTGTTGGCAGTAGGCCTGGTAAGTGTGGGCATGCCAGCAGTAATTATGGAGGTTTCCCCTCACACCCTGGTGGGGTGCCCTTGTATGGCTGGGACTGGTCACATGCTCTGACTCCATGGTTAGTGTTGTCAGAGGTGTGTCAGCCTCAGAAGCTTACATAGGCACAGCACTGGTGTCTAAAAGTTAGTTGCTAGAAGGTTCTGCTGAGAGGAGGAGAGTTCAGCTCTTGTCAGAGCTGAGGCAGAGAGTTCAAGTTCTATCAGAGTGTCAGTTATGTTATAGAACTCCATGGGAGGCTGTGTCCAGGGACCTGGCACAGGACAGTGATTCCTGCGGGAATAAGTGAATCCCTGATCTAGGGTATACCTATCTAAAGGGAGCACGGACGAGATATCGGCTGAATATACCCATTGGGAGGCAGCTATGCCACCGTGACAATAAAGATGGAGCTGATCAGAGAAACCCCTGTGTGTGAGAGTCCAATGATTACACAGGAGGTTGCACCACCGAGGAGTTCCTCGTCAGGATCATCCCCATGCGGACGCAGGGACCCTGTGAGTGAGGCGCTGCACTGGAACTAGGTGAGACTAGCACACTACCAGCTGCCTGTCTGGACGGGTTCTCCCCACACACCATCATGCGGGAGACTCAGGAGTCCTGTAGCCAACAGGTGCACCATCAGGATATTCACACTGTAATGGGGTCCGGTTAGACCACAGGGGCCAATGTGAGTTGGGTGGGTCAGGCCGGGCCAGAAATACCGTTACATTTGGAGGCGAGCTGCTGAGATCAGATCCGTCAACAGGACAGGCTCTAGCTAGGCACACTGGGAAACAGGGAGAGTGTCTGCTGCCACTTTGTGCTGCGAGGGACGGACCTAGGGGTGGTCAGAGGGGCTGACGGGAATTTTGTCAGTTCGCAGGGACAACCTAGGGGCCTGAAGGGAGTGAGGGGTCTGGAGCGGGTATAGCTGACCGAGTCACCTTGAGGCAGTGCTAGTTGGTAGGATGCCAGAAGGATAGCTGTTAACTTGGTCAGGAGTCCTGGAGAGTGGGTCTGCGGCTAGGGACCAAGACAGGTAGACGCCCCGTACTGCATGGCAAGCCAGAGTACCCTAGCCATTCCAGACACTCACCGTAGGGAGCACAGACTGGGAGGAAGGAGCCACAGCAGCACTGAGGAGAGTGAGCCTAGCCTGAGGTAGTTGCACAAGGGTCACACCTAGATAAGGTTACACATTGGTGGTGCATCTGAAGCTGATCTTTATTGTACGGTGTGGTGGCTGCCCCGCAGAGTGGAGCCCCATGTACGACAACTGTACGAGAGAGTGGAGGATCCGCGTGGTGCGGAGAACATGAAATGGCGGACAGAGGCTGATGGGGAGGGCACCGTGGCGTGCAACACTGAGAGCAGACTGTCGCCGAGTTGTCATGACCAGCTGCTCTGGAGCGGAGCGAAGGCTATGGCTGGCCCCGTTTTATCGTATGGGACAGCAAGGGGCCACCCTTGAAGAGTGTGAAGAATTGTTATAATTGGGGGAGAACCCCGTGAGGAGAGTCAAACAGATGGACTTTTTGGGCTCAAAAGTCAACCAAAATGGCGGTTCCCGCTTGCTAGGAAACCGCAAGGACAGTTACAGAAAATGTGGCTGGTGCAGGACTTGCAAAAAGCTGGGGGAATGGTCGCGAACAGCAGAGCCACGCCCTAAAGGGGGCATGGCGCGAAAAGTATGGCTGCGCCAGGATGGACCGTGACTAATTCAGACCCCTGTGCTGAGTCAACCGTTGAGTTTTATGGGACCCTCCCCTGATTTCTTACCAGGGGGAGTGACTATCAACTATGGCCTGTGGGATGCACCCACGGGCCCAGGGACTGATATTCAGACGGCGCCACTACAGAAAGTACGTTCCGGCCGTGGAGAGTTCCGTGGCAAAAGGATGGTATCTTGACGAGGGCGGCTGCCGGAGAGGAGGATAGCCGCGGAAGACCCCCCCCTGAATTGGCCAAACCACCCGCAACAGGACTGAGCGAGGTGCGGCCAATTCCCCCCCCCTAAGGTCTTTCACAGATTTCTCCACCTCCATAAACCTCCAGCGTGCCCCCACCCTGTGATTCCCCCCCACCCCGCACCCCATGTAGCTAATCATCGCCCTTACGATTCTATCCCCTCCCCCCAGGACACAACGCCCACTTTCCTCCAAACCCGTCGCCTGCGCACCCACAGTCAGCAATTCAACCACTTTACCCCCACCCTCGAGATCCCTTTAGGGGGCCATGATATTCCCTGTGGGACCCGCCACATTATTGCAACCCCTGGGGGCGGGTTCCAGCTCTGTCAAGAAGAAGGAGGAGGAAGCAGGGAGTGCGGATCACAGCACTTCCATCAGTCAGTTGCGAGGGAACACTGAGAAGGAGAGACCTGTACGGAAGTGGCTCCTGTAAAGAGAATGGGCCTGCCTCCAACTGTGGCACAATGGTCTCTACACAGCCCTACTCAGTGCCCGGCGGGGGGGGCTAGTAGTGAGGGTGGCCAATCCCGAGACGGTGGGTTGGGCTATGCCTACAATGCGGGCTGCCCGGAGGCACGGTCAACATGGCGGCACGTTGCCCTCATTGGGGACTTTGTACCTGTGGCCTATGCCCACATTCATTCCTAACAGCCTGCTGACCCCCCGGTGGAGTGACAAGGCGCTCTGCCGAGTCACCCCGGCGCGAGCTATGCTCAAACGCGGCGAGTCCGGAACCAAGGGACTGAGCCGGTCAAGTCGGCTGGGTCACTGGCGATGAGGCGGAGAATCAACCCCCGCGTTCGGGGAAAAGAGACTGTCCACCCCGCCCGGAGACCCTAAGTCCGGGCGAGGGGATTACTCAGACGAGGACCTCCGTGAGCTGGCGGTAGTAAAAACGGAGCTGAAAAGGCATACGGGAGAACGACACCCCGTGGGGTGAGTGGAAGGACGTCCCCCGCAGATCGGCGATCCGACCGACGGAGTCCCGCATCCAGGACTGGCGGAGACGGGGAGAGAGGCACCTACACACCTGCGGACGGGTAAGCCAAGCAGCCTATTACTTACTTGGTTGCAGCAGACGGCGAAGCGCTGGAAGGGCCGCGCCAGGCCCAACGCGCAGTGGAGAGACGGCATCACTTCCGGTGGTGACGGCGGAGCAACCGGATGTCGTCATAGGAGGAGATCCCCATGGGGGTCCACCCGAGATGGCGACGTTCCGGTTCCGGGGGGAGGACGTCACTTCCGATGGCGACGGCGGAACCCGAAGAAAAAGCAGCGACGCTTCGGGATCGGGGGAAGGTCCCCGATCACTTACAAGGCCCAGAAATGGAGAGACAATCCAGGACTGAGGAGGGTGAGACATCATCCTTGGACCAGTCTACGGACAGCCAGGAGCGGGTCGTAACCACGTGGGGTCCGTTCCGTGCCCCTATGCCCAAACCCCCGCCATAGTTAATACCCCTTCCCACACACGGTCACCGGTTCACCATAGCCTGGAGTAAGTGGACATTACAAGGGGGAGAGGGAAGAAGACGTGGGGAAAGGTCAGCGCAGTGGCGCTACGGAGGGCGATTCACGGGGAGGGGAGAATTGAGGGTAGCAGATACAGCCACCCCAACCGGCCAGTAAAGGCTCCGGGGTCCTCAAGTGGTCCAACTCGCGATCACAAGGTCGTCAGGGGTATTTTCATTTGATGACGACAGGGAACCAGGACACTAACCCAATTAAGGAAGACCGGTGGTGGGCCCGTATTTGAAGGTACTCCGCGTGGATGGACCGTACATCGGTTCCTAATCAGGCGGGAGGACGTGGTAGATTTCTGGTGGAGAGAGGGAGAGAGTTACACCGAGCAGAGGGACAGGGAATTACAGGAGAGGTGGTTCCAGCTGGAGGTGAGACATAGCGCCCATGGGTCCTGACACACGTCAGATCCAGTCGATCCTGATGAGCCCTATCATGGGTGTTACCTGGGAGGGCAGGTAATGCTGATCTGACCAGGGTCAGTAGGGCGAGAGAGGGCTATATAGTTCAAATATAAAAAAATCCCATGGGTTGGAAGTACTCCTATGTTCCGGAGCCCACATCCCAATCTGCAATAAAGATGACCTTGTTAACGATACCCCCACTTTGTGAGTGTGAAATTACTCAGCAGTGGATGGCACCACCAAGAAGGAGTTCCTCACCAGGACCATCTCCCTGCGGAAGCACAGATCCTGATGAGGTGGAGGCGCTGCACATGATGTAAGTTGAACTCGCACCCACTACCTCAGCTACCTGTCCTGATGACATCCCCTAATACCATCAAGCGGGAGACTCAGGAGTCCTGTTGCCTACAGGTGCACCACCAAACACGAACATGTAATGGGGGTTGGTTGCTAGAGTACCCGGGCCAATGTGAGATTGCGGGGGGGAAAACCTGTTACAGGCATACCCCGCATTAACGTACGCAATGGGACCGGAGCATGTATGTAAAGCGAAAATGTACTTAAAGTGAAGCACTACCTTTTTCCCACTTATTGATGCACGTACTTTACTGCAATCGTCATATACGTGCATAACTGATATAAATAACGCATGTGTAATAGGCTCTATAGTCTCCCCGCTTGTGTACAGCTTCGGTACAGGTAGGGAGCCGGTATTGCTGTTCAGGACGTGCTGACAGGCGCATGCGTGAGCTGCAGTTTGCCTATTGAGTGAAATGTACTTACTCGTGAGTGTACTTAAAGTGAGTGTCCTTAAAGCGGGGTATGCCTGTACATAAGTGTAGCGGTCATGTAAAATGCCTACAGTCATCTCTCCTGTTGGCAGTAAGGCCTGGTAAGTGTGGGCATGCCAGCAGTAATTATGGAGGTTTCCCCTCACACCCTGGTGGGGTGCCCTGTGTATGGCTGGGACTGGTCACATGCTCTGACTCCATGGTTAGTGATGTCAGAGGTGTGTCAGCCTCAGAAGCTTACATAAGGCACAGCACTGTGTCTAAAAGTTAGTTGCTAGAAGGTTCTGCTGAGAGGAGGAAGAGTTCAGCTCTTGTCAGAGCTGAGGCAGGAGTTCAAGTTCTATCAGAGTGTCAGTTATGTTATAGTAACTCCATGGGAGGCTGTGTCCAGGGACCTGGCACAGGACAGTGATTCCTGCGGGAATAAGTGAATCCCTGATCTAGGTGATATACCTATCTAAAGGGAGCACGGACGAGATGATCGGCTGAATATACCCATTGTGGAGGGCAGCTATGCCCACCGTGACAATAAAGATGGAGCTGATCAGAGAAACCCCTGTGTGTGAGAGTCCAATGATTACACAGGAGGTTGCACCACCGAGGAGTTCCTCGTCAGGATCATCCCCATGCGGACGCAGGGACCCTGGTGAGGTGGAGGCGCTGCACTGGAACTAGGTGAGACTCAGCACACTACCTCAGCTGCCTGTCTGGACGGGTTCTCCCCACACACCATCATGCGGGAGACTCAGGAGTCCTGTAGCCAACAGGTGCACCATCAGGCATATTCACACTGTAATGGGGTCCGGTTAGACCACAGGGGCCAATGTGAGATTGGGTGGGTCAGGCCGGGCCAGAAATACCGTTACATCACTTCCGGTGGCGACGGCGGAGCAACCGGATGTCGTCATAGAGGAAGAGATCCCGCATGGGGGTCCCACGCGAGATGGCGACGCTTCCGGTTCCGGGGAGGACGTCACTTCCGATGGCGACGGCGGAACCCAGGAAGAAAAAGCAGCGACGCTTCGGCGGTCGGGGGAAGGTCCCCGATCACTTACAAGGCCCAGAAATTGGAGAGACAATGTGAGATTGGGTGGGTCAGGCCGGGCCAGAAATACCGTTACATAAGCAACAAGGAAATTGCAGGACTACAAGAAGCAGCTTAGTCTAAACTCCTCATCCAGTCCTCGCGGGGCCATGGTGTCTAATTCATAGATCATGCGTATCTCTAATTGTAAGAGCAATTTACCCCTATCACCCCCACGAGGCCTAGCGTACGCCTGTAGGATAGGCATGCATCTCATAGTGGCAAGGCTATGCTTAAACTGCTTAAAATGCCTTGCCACTGGCAGCATGTTGAGTTCTTTAGAACTGCTATTGTTCAACAGCGCTTTCCTGATGGATGAACGGTGCAATGCCATACGCTCCTTCAGCATCTGTGTGGTCTTACCAACATAGTGGAGACCACACGGAGACCGAATGAGGTACACAACAAATTTGCTCTCACAATTGAGATAGTTTTTGATTTTAATTGCTTTGCCACTATGTGGGTGATGAAATTTATTGCCTAAGATTAAATGCTGACAATATATATATATCTCCAAGGCAAAAGTGGTACAATTCTGGGTCAAAATCTTTGCTCCCAGATGTTTAAAAAAATCCTATTTTTCTCCCTGTTATTTTTACTTTGATCTCTTTGCCTCAGGATTGCATCACTTTTCCCTTTATGCATACTGCATGTTACTTTGTTTTGGGTTCTACAGTATAATACTATAACCAAAGTGGAAATAAACAATTCTTTACTTTAAGATCTATAACTGTGCTATAGTATAGGAGGAGCTCACCTATGCTAATAGGATATGCAAAGTATATTGTTTGAAGGGAGTTTTCAGGGGATATATGTAGCAGTTGGGACTACAATAGATCTCTCTCTCTCTCACTCTCTTTTTTTTTTTTTTTTAAACACAAGATTGATACCAGAGGCCAGAGGGGGTCCCCGCAGGTGCCCGTGGGCCTCCAGGTGGTTCCCGAGGGTGTCCAGAGGCACCAACGGGGTCCCTGGGTGGTCTCTATGGGTGTCTGGGGGTCCTCGAGTTGTTCCCGCGGGTGTCCATGGGCCTCCAGATGGTCCCCACGGGTGTCTGTGGGCCTTTGGGTGATTCCCACGGGTGTCATGGGGCCCTCGGAAAGGTTCCCTCAGTTGTCTGGGGGCCTTCAAGTGGTCCACACAGGTGTTCCCTGTGGGTGTCCAGGGGTCCTCGGGTTGTCCCTGTGGGTGTCCAGGAGTCCTCGGGTGATCCCTGCGGTTGTCCGTGGGACCTCGGGTGGTCCCTGAGTGTGTCCATGGGCCTCCAGGTGGTCCCCATGGGTGACTGGAGGTCCCCGGGTGGTCCCTACAGGTGTCTGTGAGCCCTTGGGTGGTCCCTGTGGATGTCCGTGGGCTTCCAGGTGGTACCCGCAGGTGTCTGGGGGTCCTCAGGTGGTTCACATGGGTGTCTAGGGGCCCTCGGGTGGTCCCCGCAGGTGTTTCCCTTTAAAGTGACCTCACATCTTTTTGAACTAAGGTAACCAATGGGATTGTCTTCAATCCCATTGGCTATAATACCATGTGATATAGCCATGTGGTTTGAATTATGTGACGTACCTCCTTGGAGATGACACCACATCCTTCACCAAAAAAAAACAGGTGGGCACATGATACACACATGATACAGTGTCCAATCAGATTGGGGCTGTACCATCTGACCTGAAAATGTGAGATCACAGGCCATATATAAGGCCTTGACGCCTCATTTTACCTCGGTTGGGATCTAACATGTGGTTTTTGGATTGACAGATGAAGATAGAAGATTACAGAAAATAAAGAAATAATGACAGATGAAGAAAGAAGACAGTGATTGAAGATCAAAGAAAGAAGAATTTTGTTACCTCTTGCGGATCTTCAAGGTGGATGGCGTCGGATTTACTTTGATGACATCATGGTACGAGAGCTTCCTGATACACCTGGATTTGGAGGGCCAACACTTCTAAAGGTAATAAAATAAAATAAAAATATGTATGTAAATGTATTATTTTCAGATTTTTTTTATTGTATTTTTTTCTTTTAATGTTTTTCATTGCCCATTGACTGCTAATGTATTAATCTGTGCCCGTTTAGGGTACAGATTAATACAGTGATAGCCAATGCATTTTTTGGCAAATGTTGGTTTTCTGTTGAGTGTTATTTTTTCTATTTCTGTTTATTGTTTGGATTACATTGTTTGTAAATTTGATGGCTTGTTTTTATTTATTTGTCTGATTGTTTAGCATTTTTAATTCATTATTTCTTTTGTTGGCTCATGGTTTGAATTGATGTGTTTGCTACTGGTTGTATTAATTTATTGATTTATTGGCAACTGGTTACAAATTAATTAATTGTTTTGTTGGTTAGTGCTTTTATTTAATTGGTTGGCTACTGCTTGTATTTATTTCATTTGTTGGCTAGTGGTTTTATTTATTGAATGGTTGTGTTCAGCTGCTTGTGTATTTTTATTAACTTATTTTATTTATTTATAAAATATTTTACCAGGAAATAATACATTGAGAGTTATCTCTCGTTTTCAAGTATGTCCTTGGCATAGAGTTAAAATGACAAATAATACATGGTTACAAATACAGTTACATAAATGAACATGGTATACATTATATAAAATACATTGCATGCACAGTTAAACAAGATGTATATTATAGGCTTAGGAAACAGTTACAGACCAGATTAAAATGCTAGACAGCCTTAGTTTTGAAAGAACTTAAACTGGTGGTCGATGTGAGAGTCTCCGGTAGGTTGTTCCAGTTTTGGAGTGTACGGTATTATTGTGTCTTTTGGGTCTTCGTGCAGTTTTATTAGGGTGACCATTGGCTGCTATAGTGGCTTATCATGCTCATATTATATGGGTATTATGTACCACTATACCAATCAATGGGTACCGGGTGGTTCTGGGGTAGGTTTTTAGACCTCCCGGGTGGGTAGCGGGTGAGGGTGGGTTAACCCCTTAATTACTATAGCGGTTATTAACCACTAAGGTGATTAAGGGTTAAGGGGCCATTAGATTGTATTTTTTAATGTATTCTTGCTGGCATCGGAGGACATGGCCCTGCAGTATGCTGATGAGGATGCCCTTCATGATGACAGGGGTAAGTAGAAAGGTTTATTTACTTTATTTATGCTGCCTGGTTAATGTTTTATTTAATAATGGCAAATTAGCTATTATCCATATCTGGATAATAGTTATTTTTTCCCATTACTGTACTGTATGTGTTGGGGGGGGGGGGAGAGTGAGGGGTGTATTTATTGCAATGTCTTCCACATTTGTTTTTCTGCAACAGGATTGGTACCGCAGGCCAGCGGGGACCCATGGGGCCCACCCAAGGACCCGAGAACACCCACGGGGACCACCTGAGGACCACCGGAGTCCCACAGGGACCACCTAAGGTTTCCCATACACATACGGGGACCACCTGAGGGCCCCAGACACTCATGGGGACCACCTGAGGGTCCCTAGACACCCATGAGATCCACCTGAGTACCCCCGGACACCCACAGGGACCACCTGGAGGCACACAGACACACGCGGGGACCACCTGGAGGCCCACCGACATCCACAGGGACCACCCAAGAACCCCCAGACACCCATGGGGACCACCCGGGAACTCCCGCTGGCCTCTGGTATCAATCCTGTGTATCAAAAAATTAATTAGGATTTTACGTGGGGGCACAGGGGGTAGGTTGTGTATTGATGGTTAGTACATATTATAATGTTTATTAGGGGCAGAGGGGGTGATGAAGGGCCAAGTACCCACTTAATCACCCACTCTGCCCCCAATAAAGCTGCTGCTGTTCCTTAACCCCTTAATTGCCATAGCGGTTAGCCGCTAAGGTAATGAAGTTGCCTGTAAATGCATTTTTATTGCATGGGATTCATGCCGGGGATCTCCGGTGCTGAAATAAATGGGTATCAGCTCCAGAGACCCCCGGCATCAATCCGATGAAGGAAAAATGCTTTTTTTCTAAGTCCTGTCTTGCCGCTTTTCGGCAGCTTCTCATCCCCTTCTTGCCAACTTTTCCTGGCGGGACAATTTTTAGAGGAAATCTCAATTCTAGAGCCACGATTAGCCTCGCTAAGCTAATCGGGGCAACTTGAATTGCATGAGTTTTGAAAACCTGGCGTTAAGAGGCTTATCGGTGCTCGTTTGACGGTTTTTTTCTCTGCAAAAAAAATTGCCGAAAAGGTCTCACATCGCCGACTTATCGATGCTTACTGAATCGCTGTGGCTTCTTTTTTTGAGATTAGGCGGCGATAAGTATCTTATCGCTGCTTAGTGCTTAGGCCGCATAATGTCAAATTTAAAATCGCTGGAAAGTAAATTCTGTACATTTCTTACAAAAATGAAAATAGTTTTTAAGCTTTGTAACGTTGGTTTTATCAGGCAGATTTGACTGGTAAATTGTCTAAAATATATAATTATTATTATTGCCTTTTTCTGCTATCACCTTCTTAAAAGGATTTCTAATTCAATCCATTATTCAAACATCTTTAAGAAAGTTGACAAAATGCTTAAATTACTCTATACAAATGATGAACTTGAGTCTCAGTTGAGACCAAAATCCTGGAATCCTGCTCAAAAATTTCAATATATTTCACAAGAATAGCAAGTCTTGGAGTAACATATTCTGTACATGAGAATAAAGACCACAAATATAAATAATATTTTTCTAGTAAAATAGTATGTGGCTTATTGCTTAAGTCAATCAGTAGAAATGAAACTCCATTGTTCAGAATGAAGTGGTTAAAGCAAGGGATTTTGTGAATTAGTTGTAGGTGTTTAGTCACCAGCAACCAATCCATTGCAGCCCACGGCATTGCCGCAGGTAGTGATTCCCACTGCAGCTTGGACTCAGCACCAACCAATGTATTATTGATAATGGGCAATACTTCCCAAACTAAATAGCCTATAAGGCTAAAATGAAACCTGCCCCATGGTATAACAACCATTACAAATTAACTCAACAAATAATTGGGCTCCAGCCTGGAAGCAAATTTGGTAAGCTGTGACAGGTAACGCACACTTCAACAAAATGACATAAATTATTACTTTCAAGTTAAAATAAATCAATTTTGGTATGCAAAAATTTGCAGGTACTGCTTAAATGGCCATTAGTTAAAAGGCTTGCCCCTATGTGACCACCTTCTTATAAGGTCTTGCTTGAGGAAATTACCCAGTAGAAAGTAACCCATAGCCTCCATGGGAGGGGCCAGGGAAGCCAAGAGTAAGATCCCCCTTTGCCAAAAATCATCCATGAGGATTTCAAAATTATGATTAGGTTCTGGCCCAAAATATAAAAGCCAGACTCCTATTTTAACTATGAAATCACATGGTAGGCAAATTCTAATGTCTTTTGAGCTCTTAAAAGTTTTATGGGCTGCTTGCATAATAAATTCAGCACGCTAGATGGAAGCTAAGTACTATAATAGGGCCCTACATATTATCTATTGCAAAGGAATTCTGAAGCACCGTGACACACTTCCGAAATAGATAAACACTTGATGCAGGGAACTGCACAGGTTAGGACAAGCCCGACAGAAAACGACCTTGTTTTACACAACCTGCATAATTGGCTAAATGCACAAAGAGGAATAAAACACCAGAATACCAATACGTAAAGCAAGCTAAAGGGGCACAAAGCCCAAATGTCTATACTGTTGGATGAAACTCACATTCACTAGAGGAAAACAAGAAAATCTGCTTTACCCATCTGGTTGTTATCATCAATAGATGCTTCTTTGGACAGACATTATTTTAAAGGAAGTCAGGTATTTTTCAGTACAGCTCCTAACTGGAGATCAATACAAGACCTAGCTATTTAGTAGTTTGCTAAAAAAAATATAGAGTTTAGTGCAGATAGGGGAATATATCATTGTGGTACCCCCCATAATTGCCACTAATTCTCACACCAACTCTCTTTTATGTAAAAAATAATGTGCAATGATTACTTACGTGTAGCCATATCTGGTTTGGATACCAGTCTGCCCTCCCTGACATGCAAACCCTGGTAACAGTGCAGGCAGTGTCAGGACCAATAATCTTGGGTTTTTCCCACAGTAGGCAGTTTCCTTGAGTGACAGGGGAGGAAGTGGGCTAAGGCCTGTGTTTTGCCCAATCCTGGGCTCAGACTTTGGACCTTCCCCCTCTGTACTTAAGGAGCTGCAGACCTAAATTTAGACAGTGTCTCTACCCCTGAGACGGACAGGTACTCACACAGGGGTGTATCTAGCATTGGCACCCACTGTCCACTCCCCTTGGGCGAGTGAGGAGTGATACATTTCCCCTGGCACAATAAGGGAGTCAGGGAAGAGTAAGGACTGCCTCTGGTGCCCTAGGCCAGCGGTGGATGTCCAGGGACCATCACAAGGTTGGAGACCTGTTTGACTGTGCTGAAGCAGATACCAGTTGTGTTGCTGTGTATGCAGAAAGGAATAAAAGGTCCCAGTTAACTATACTTCTGCCTGGTGTGCAATCTATCTGGGGGGAGTGGAAGTAAGTTCTACTGCAGGGATTGTCTCCACATCCCTGGAGCCTGCAGCAGATGGAGGCGCTGTACCATATGAGATAAAGACCAGTATTCTAACCCAGAAGCCTGTCCGGTCTTCCCCAATGACAACGGCGAAGCTTGGCTTCCTGTGAACCAGCACGTAACCAGCACAACACTGCTAAAGGTAGCATGATCTCCCAGAGTGTGGGAGAAACACTGTTACATACATATTTACTAAAATTGTGGAACATTGAAGCCAATGGTTTAAAGTGCCATGCCAATTATGCCTGGCTGATTTATACACTTTAGAAACAGGATATAATTTCTGGACACAGCTTACTGTATCTCTGCTGTATAGGCGCATCCCTTTAAAGTGTTAACAATTTGTTTTACTCATTTGACAACTACTTTTCTGCCTAGCAATATGTTGCGATTTGTTCTAAGCTGGTCTTCTTGGTAAAGGGTCAAAGGGAAATGTAAAAGTCTGGAAAAGGGCATAGAATAGGAGAGCCAACAAGAAAGATAGACATGATTACAACAGTATGCATGTGACTGCTACCATATAAAGTCAAGTTTGCACAAACACACCCAAAGTTTGCACTAAGTTTACTTTCAAACTTTGAATCTCCCTCTGCTGTCTGTACCAGTCTGGAGACAGACAACACAGCATGCATAAATAATTAGTTCAAAAGTCTAAGGCCCTTTATTATGTAAACTGTGATTGTCCTGGTGCATACAGCATCTAAGAAGTGCTAAATGTTTGCTATGGAGCACAACACTATGCACGGAGCTATGTCTCTTCTGTGTCCATGTAATTCATTTTGAAAAGTTAGCAAGTACAGTATGTATTATACGATAATTAATATCACACTTTGTGAAACAAAGTATTGCATATTTTTCAAAACAAGGATGACAAGAAAATAATATGCATACTGTATTAATTGACGTTACCACAAAAAATGTGGTACATTTAGCGCTTCAGGTAAAATTTTGTTAAAATCTCCCATGAAGGGTTTTTACAGTTATAGGATTTGTTTAAAAAAAATAGCAAAGTGATACTTTTAATGGCTAACTAATGTATAGAAAGAGTACAGCTTACATGACCCCTTAAGTCTGCTCATCAGGCAATTTGTTTACAAAATAAATTCACATAGAATGTATGACTATTTTATTGTTTAGTTCAATTTGGCCTTAAGAAGGTACCCGGGGGGTCCTGGAAGTGCACACTTTTCTTAAGCATTAGTTAGCCATTA
>WSYH01006030.1:0-40605 GCA_036426205.1 Ascaphus truei | reverse complement strand
TCTCCTCCCTCAATGAACTACTGTATTGTACACAGAATAAGGAAGATAAAGACGGAAAAAATTATATTAATATATATATATTATTATATATTATTAATTAATATTATTATCAATGTGCATTATTCATGATTATCCACCGGCCCTCAATTTCCATCTGACAGAAGAACTGAATAAAGACTGCATTTTGTATTATTCATGATTATTTTTATATTTGTTTTTTTTGTTCCTGATAAAATAAAATAAATATTTCTTTACATTCATGATAATCATAATCATTGACAACCCCCCCCCAACACACCTACACCAAAGAAAAAGAAAGAATGCCAAAAAGTGGTAATTTACTGCATCAACAACATGAATCAGATAATGTTTTTTTTAACTCTCAATTTCAAAGTGCTGTGCAAATCAGATTTATATATCAAATTCGAGAAGGTATTATCAAAAGCGTTACCGTAAACAAAGCCTCAAAGGGTTGGGGGGGTTGCTCGGTGAGTCATGCGCAGTAATCATCAGCTAGCTCCCTTCCCAAAGAGGATTACAGAGAGGTGACTCGAAGACAACAATAGGAAAATTAGGCACGCAGGCGCAGAGAG
This sequence comes from Ascaphus truei, assembly GCA_036426205.1. Classification (NCBI taxonomy): domain Eukaryota; kingdom Metazoa; phylum Chordata; class Amphibia; order Anura; family Ascaphidae; genus Ascaphus; species Ascaphus truei. Next base: position 40,012 of record WSYH01006030.1, on the reverse strand, counting down.
GTGATTCTCGGCTAGGGACGGATTAAAAACACAATGGCAAGCCTTAGAAACGGAATGGCTCTGGAAAGGTGTCTGTCGATAAGAGTTTCAAATCCTTGAGCGAGCCTTGTGTGTGTGTGGGGGGGAGGGGGTACAGGGTACAGCTGCATGAAGAATTAGCTGTACTGCAGTTCAAAGAAATGGCATATTTTCAAAAGGCAGGTCATCATAATAATTTAATCCCTACACCCCCAAATACAGTACATAAAAAGCACACAAATCAACCATGTGCAGTCAAATGCACAGTGTCGCAGTCAAAAGCTACAGCACAGATTGAATATCGTAATATCAATATGGTTTAGGCAGGCTTGTGGAGAAAAAAAAAAATCACTCTTTAACTTCGCAAGCAAGCAGGAATGTGATTGAAACCAGAAAGACACACATTCAAAGGAATGGTGTGGGAGAGGTGTACTGCACTGTAGAGAAGATAAGAAGTTGAAATACCCTGCAGTGCAGTAAATTATCCTGTGTGTGTGCGGGGACAAGCGAGGGTAGAGCGCTGTACATGCCGAAATGTGATACTGTTACAGTACTGTACACGCCTGTGCGTTTCAACAATTTTCAAATGAGACATACAGCACTGCAAATGCATGTATAAATATGCAAATTTACAATAACTGCGCGCGCACACGCAGACTGTGTACTGACGTAGGTTGAACTGCTAAAGTATTAGACTTCGAAGACAACAGCTCGCGAACGCCCCCCCTGAGTTTTTAGACGGTATTGCAGTATTGCAGACAGCGATAATAAAATGCTAATATTACGAGCGCTAAAATATCGCAATATATTCCGGGGAAAAAAAACCATACTGCATCTGCCCGCGGTTATCAGAGCACCGTGGATCCGGCCGCATTAGGATAAAGGCGGCCGCCACTGTTCATCAACTATTCATCCCAAGGGCAGTACAAAGGACTTGGGGGCATCACTTATGGTTGGAGGAAAGGAAATTTCACCAGCAACAAAGGAAATGGTTCTTTACAGTAAGGACAGTTAAAATGTGGAATTCATTACCCTGGAGACTGTGATGGCAGATACAATAGATTTGTTCAAAAAAGGTTGGACATCTTTTAAGAAAGGAAAGGTATATAGGGATATACCAAACAAGTAAATATGGGAAGGATGTTGATCCAGGGAGTAATCTGATTGCCAATTCTTGGAGTCAGGAAGGAATATATTTTTCCCCTTATGAGATATCATTGGATGATATTTCACTTGGGTTTTTTGTTTGCCTTCATCTGGATCAATATACTGTAAGTACAGATATAGGATAAAGAATCTGTTGTCTAAATTTAGCATAGGTTGAACATGATGGACGCATGTCTTTTTTCAACATCATCTACTATGTAACTATGTATTTAACTATATAACAGAATGAAGGGGAATTCTGCTTTAATACTTAATGATTCTATTACTCCATTCTCAGTACAGCAGATATACCATTATTTAAAAAGGGATTTATTTTCAAATTAAAAAAAAAACCATGTCCTTGTTGCCAGTATTTGCACTGGGTTTGTGCAGATATTGGCAACACATTAAATAATATTCAAGCAGAGAGTGGTCATTCATGAAGCATATTCAGATTAGACTAGTGCCTTTGATGGAATGTCAGAAGGGGCGGTACTGCCATTACTCTGTGTTACCTTGTTAGTTATTGATTTAGAGATGGGCATATAGAGCAAGGTCTGAATTTTAGCTGTTGGCACTAATTCATGTAGGGCTGTAAAATCTGAGCTGTATGCAAATCCTTTGCAGAAGAACTTGGATACTTTTGAGCCCAGGCCAATTATTGAAATATGAGGTTTAATATTCATAAATATACAGTGGTGCATTTGTAGAAGAATGATCAGCAGGCTACATACAAACGTAATCGGGAACATTAGGAGATATGATAATTATTTATAAATATGTGCAGGGTCAAAGCAAATATCGTTACGGACTTTTCACCTTAAGGACAGTAAAATTAACTTGGGGTCACAAATTAAGATAAAAGTAAAGTAGATTTCATAGGCAACCAAGGGATGGACCATGAACATTTGTTAATTGCCACCTTTGTGTACTGGTATAACCTGCCAAACAGGTTAAAACATAGATTATTGATCTGGAGATAGAGAGATAGATAAGGGATCACAACAGAACAAAATACCAAACCAAAGATGTTGCCCAATTAACTTTCTTGGGCACCATCCCATGTTTTTCTGCAGTCCTGGATATCTTTCACTATTTAGCATTTCAGTCACAAACGAAAATAACGAAATAAATAAGAGATTTTAAAATAGGGTATAGTGTTGACAGGGTCAGAATAAGGGAGTGTGTTAAATTCACAAAATGTGTGGGGTGGGCACAACTGGGTGGGCATTGCCGGAGCAATATGGGACAACAGAAATATTAGGCGGTGCCAGATTCTATACAGGAGCGAGGATGTGGTGGTAACAGCACTTCTCCTTCCTTTCCTCCTGCTCCGTTTTGGGATGTAGTAGTCTATTTTGATCTGGTTTTACTGATTGGCCGGCAAAGCCGGCCAATGAGTTGAACAGCAATTCTACTTGTTGCCAAGTAGAACAAAGAAAAACCAGCCAAACAAATATAAAAATTAAACCAACAACAAGTGCACTGTAAATAAAATAAAGTGCACTAAAAATGAAGGGTCACGTTTTGGGATGTAGTAGTAGTAGTAGGGGTGTGATGAGTGCATATTTGTCCATACTTGTGAGTGCAAAATTGTTAGCTGCTGTTGCTTTGTATTCCATTAAAACATACTTCACTATACAGGTCTTCCCACTGCGCTTCTTTTTCTTTGTACAGAATTGACCTGCAGTCAGAAAAACTAACAAAATATGGAAAAAGAAAAATCTAGATGCCTGAAGAATAATCCAGTTACTGAAATACACATTCGTATTAGGCTTTGTTCTACGTCCACAACGTTGCTATATGTATATTTGTACAGTGCTTTCCATAGTAACATCATCGCTGATCTAAGCAAAGCATTGTTTAATTTATGGTTCTTTTATAGTGACTTTGATTAATTAATGTTAATGTTAAATTCAGTAGAGCTATACTACAGTATAGTGCTTTGTAAATGAATTTTAAATGTTATCTTCTCAAATCATTTGTGTACATCTGTTATATTTGCCAGGAACAAGTAGCTGCCTAGCTACACACACACTCAAAGAGAATTGTTTTGTTTGTTTAATAGTTGTCTATCAGATCGGACTACTGTATGTTTAACATAATATAGAAAAGGATGACAGTCAAGAACATGTTCCTTCTGTATTTAATAGTAATGGAACTGGAATGAAATGTTTAAACTATTATATGCAGCTTTATCATTTTTCAGCCTTTAGTAACACTGAAAAGGGTTATTCGTTAACCTGTGATAGTGCTAATCAGGATACTATCACATACAAAGTCCGTTGCTTTATTTAGTTTCTTTTGAGGTAAGTAGGAATTTAGACCAAGACAATGCAGTTGATGCTGTCTACTTATATTTTGCAAAGGCGGTTGATGCGGTGCCATGCAAGGATTCAGTGTACAAAATAAAGGAATCCGATCTGGGTAACAATATTTGCACCTGGATTGAAAACTGGTTGAAATATAAACAGAGAGTTGTCATAAATAGAACCTTTTCAGGTTGGGCTAAAGTTGTAAGTGGAGTACTTTGTTTATTAATGAGCTTGAGGTTGGCATGAAAAGCAAAGTCTCCATCTTTACTGAGGCCACTAAATTATGTAAGGTACATTAGTAAAATCAGAGCAGGATGGAATCTTGGTCAGATAAATGGTTGATGAGGTTTAATACAGATAAATGTAAGGTTATAAATTTGGGAATCAAAATTAAACAGGCTACTTACAAATTAACATATGAGAATAATGGGTGCTCCAACAGTCCTGGAATGTTATCTTCTATCCGTAAATAATAAATGCAGATATAGCTCAACTATAGAGTGGGTGTACTACTACGTGAGTGAACAAATTCAATATGGCATAAACCTCCTGAAGGTAACAGAAAAGATGATGATATACTCACTTCGCTGCACCTCATTGGAGATAGCTGTATAATAAGAGTCCAAAACTCACCAAATTCTGTAGTAATGATGGCAGTCCATATAGATGAAATAAATCTTCCAAGAATCTTACCAACTCCTGGAGCCAACTAGATTCTTTGTTGGCGTGTCCAGCCGCTGGTTCAAATCCAAACGAGAGCAAAATTATGCAAATAAATGTACAAAGCAGCGCACTGCCCAGGGAGACAGGTGTATAAAAATAGAAAAATATATATATATATATATATATATATGAATAATGTTAAAAGGAGTGCTACTGATCGTGGCCAAATGTATACAACAAAAGAAAAAAATAACTAATGGAACATACATAGCTAAATACTTCAATATTAGTATTCTCATGAGTTAGGGTCATTTAGTTAAACCCTTTGGCCAAATCGTTATAAGCCTGCAGCCACTTCACGGCATGACCAGTATGGGATTGTGTGTTTATTAATTAGAATTTTCAACTGGTATCAGTTGGTTGGAGGTTGGTGGCCCCTCCCCCCAGGGTCTAAGCTCACCCCTCACCACTTTTTAAGTAGTAGGTTTTTCATGGTCCTGTGCAGGACAGGGCCACTGAGGTCATTCTCCCTCCAGCAGAGGTAAATAAGAATACTCACAGGTAGTGTTAGGACCTGCATACTGGTCATGCCGTAACGTGGTTGCAGGCTTATAATGCTTTTGAATAATCATGGAAACTGTCATGTGCTCAGGTGGATAGTCTCTGTACCCGTGGCTATGAATGAAGCCACTATGGAGCGGGTTGTGAGAGATGAAATGTGGACCACTAGGGTTGATCAGGGCTGGGAGGGAAAATCCCTTACCTTGAAGTTGCTCCGATCTGGGTCCGGTCTCTCCTTGGCTCCGCTGCTCCTGCGTGCTGCCGTAGGAATGTAGAATGGTTTGAGAGGAAATGCGGCGCCACTGCAAGCGGCAAGGATCCAGGCGACTTCTGGTTTGTAGACAAAAACTTTATTCTCCTTCACACACAAAGAGCCAGGCTACACCTCGATCTCCCCCTTAACGCGTTTCACGCTATGGAACAGCACTTCGTCTTGGATCCTTGCCGCTTGCAGTGGCGCCGCATTTCCTCTCAAACCATTATAATGCTTTTGCCAAAGGGTCTAACTAAATGACCCTTACTCATGAGATTACTAACATTGAAGTAGTTAACTATGTATTTTGTCACATTGGATGTAGCATTTGGGTATTTTTATCTTATGGTTAGGTAATGCTAGGTTTATAGTTATAGAACTTTTGACAATTTCCTTGTGAAAACTTTGAAAATCAACGAGATTGAATGTCTCTTTAATGTAATTTCATTTCTAGATGAATTCTGAAGAAAACAGATTGAGTCATTATCAGGCTAAACTGTGATACTACAATCTGCTTGTTACATACAGAAACTCTCTTCTTTCTTTCTGATTTCCATCCAAGCTTCCAACCCAAAGCTTAGGCTCCAAATCAATGCATTATCCCTCCCCTACTGGGGGCACATTTGTAATGAATTCAGACAGAATTCATTAAATCGGCATAAACAGTAAGTTTGGCCAATCCAACTGGAGCTGCTGCTGACCCATTTCAAAGAAATTCTGCCTAAACAACTCATGTTATTACATCATTACCAGTGAGTAATCATCCAATTACTGTAAACATGTCCTCGTTAGGCAGTCAAAAATTAATATTCATGTACTCCACCGATGCACAGTTCAGTGTTAATGCACATTTTTTTTTTCGAGTCCACAGTTCATCAAAAAGCTAATTTTGCCATTCGGACCTGGAATCGTTATTCAGTGCTCCATCACTGGTGTGAAAAGGAATTCTTTTGACTGCTGCCCTGTTATAATGCAGGCTAAATATTCAGTTCACTAATGTGCCATCCATCAATGCATTATATAATGACTAAAGGGAGGAAAGTTACCAAGGACCTGCTTTAATATAGAGCTACTGCAGCATTCAATCAAATATGTGCAGTTGGGTGTAAAAATCATAATATGTGGCACTCTGGCATTCATATTTGTAAAGAGCCTAAGGTTAATCACTGCTAAAGGGAAAATTGGAATCCTGCTGTTAATAAATATCTACAGATTCAAAAATGAAGTTATAAATGTACAAAACACTATGTACAGTGGGCTCCGGGAGCAAGAACAACCGAATGCAATAAAATACTCAAGATGGAATGGAACACGCAGCACCTTGTATGTCCCAGAGTGACGGGCTCTGATATTTACTGTATGTACCACTTGTATGTAGATTCAGTTAATGTGTATGTTTATGATACTGTATAACTGTGATTACAACTGGGACTTTAACATACAATGATGGTTGTACCAGGCATAAAAACATATTATAATGAACAAAGACTTGGTTGGAATATTTTTTTAGTTGTAAAATCCATCTTTTGGAAAAAAAAATAGATTTGTATCCTAGAGTTTTATAAATGCCAAAAGTAAAACAGTGGGGCTTACATATCAAACTCTAATACGTCGTAATTCAGCTATACAACATTACATAGTAACTGTGCTTACATCAATGTACCAAATAAAGCTATTGCCATTGATTCTGGTATATCTGACTGCTTTTTTATTAGAATGCAGTTATTTGGAAGAATATCAGATGTTAGGTTACATTGTAATAGTAATGAACACACATCTTTTGTTGTATACATTGTAATAATGCAATGAATTTCCATATTTCTTGGTGCCCATTTTCTCCATGTTTGGAAACGGTTAAACCCCCAGGATAGAGATGTTACCCTAACCTTCCATGAAAAACCTTGTGTCAAAAATTACATTGATGCTTGAGGATATATTATTAAACTATTGGCCTGTTTCATGGTTTAAAAATAAAAAATAAAATAAATAACCTTCTGGATATTTCGGGGCCAGTTTAGAGTTGGATAATGGCAGTGGAGTAGTTGTGCATGGTAAAAATAGGATCCGATTTTAGAGTCGGTTAAATATTAGCGCACTACCCTGTTTGCATGGCACATGTTATTCTAACACAGAGGCGTGGCGGTGCCTAATTCATTCAAATTAGCACATGTTGAATTGCACCTGTCTTATATCAGCCACCAATTTAGAGTTAGTTTAATGACTGTTTTTAATTTTGAGAATGCGTCTTAATGATGCACCAACAGGGACGGGTGCAAACCTTACTATCCAACAAGAAACCATCATCTCCAGCGCCTTTTCTTGTTTTGGAAGCCTTGGCACGACCTGGCAATGCTGCTCCTGAAGAAAATATACCAAGACTCCGTATAAGAAGAGAGAATTTCTAGCGTTAGAGTTAATGTATTTGGTATGCCTGGTGAGGAGGTGATACAGAGGTACCGTCTCACAGTATCAGTGACCTTTTGGAGCTCCTTCACGCCAACCTAGAGCTTCAAGCTGCTCTAGAGCTAACCACAAATACACATTGGGGCAGCTATCACTCCAATTACCAAATTGCTGGCAGTACTGCATTTCTATGCTACAGGGTTATTTCAGGGGATAGTAGCTGTTTCTCTGGCAGTATCTCATTCTGCTTTTCCCCACATTTTGAAGGCGGTGTGAAGGGCATTGAGCTCTAGAATTATAAGATTAATTAAGTTTCCTGAAGATCAACAGGCTATTAGTTCGACAAAACCAACATTTTATCAGTACACTTCCCAAATATTGTGGGTGCAGTGGCCTGAAGCATGAGGGATGAAGCATGTACACAAAATGGAAATGCTACCATTCCATTAATGTCCAGATCATATGGGATGTTTCACATCTCATCAGCAATCTGTTTGCTAAATACCCCGGCTGCACCCATGATTGCTTCATATTTCGAGACTCTGCCATTTTGACCTGCTGAAGGCCAGACCATCACAATTTGGGATGCTCCTTGGTAAGTACACTTTTTAAATATTACACCCATTACTAATTTCTTCTATTTGCCCTACAATAAAGCCCATTTATTTACAGGTGATAGTCCCTAGGACTTAGCTTTTAACACATTTAACCAAATCAGCCACACTCATGGATATACGCTTCAACCAGGCTCATACTTCCACCAAATGTGCCATAGAGCGCACCTTTGAACTTCTTAAAAGTCGCTTCAGATGCCTTGACGGGTGAGATGGAGCACTTTGCTATGTTCCAGCTATAGTGTGGGAAAAGTGCCGCATTGTTTTTTTGTTTTTTTACAACAGATGAGTAAGGAAATGCCAGTTGTAGGTGAACATTAGGAGCCTGATTACATGGAGGAAGTAGAGGCAGAGGTTGGTGATACCATGATGGAAGGAAGAGAGACAGGAGAATATGTAATTCACCGACTCTTTATTTGTAAGTGCAATTCTTTTATACTTTTTCTATTTTTTCGTTCAGGATTGCTGTACGACATGATGCACTTTGCACTCACAAAATACTTCTGTCTGACTTTACATTTTCTTTAACAAAACAAAGGTGAGGCATGCAGGACATCTTGCCAATCATTGTACAAATAGCTTTTGTTTGCACACGGCACAATTCTTAGTTACAAAATGAAATGAAAAACATCAACAGACCCGTAATAAAACATTCATTTCAACATCACGCCTCAAAGATCCCCTAACAAAGCATATTTTTGAGACAAACTAGACAGCACCATGCAGGTTATGATATCTATTTGACTTTGCAGTAGAATGTTCTACAGTTATCTCAAAAACATGGTTTGAAAAGGAGCCCTAAGGAGAAAGTTGGAAGTCAATTTTGTAGAGTCTGCAACATAGGTGTACATGAGTGAGGAAAACGCTCAACATTTTCCAACAGACCAATTACTGTCAAGTGAACAATAGGCAAACAATACCACTTAGAGTGATAAAGCACATTCATTGAAAGTTGTATTAGCTGAAAGCTTTGCAACATAAGAACGCATCGAAGGAACTTAGAGTTTCATAAACGGTACTATCCTAAAACACAACCTAAATGGATTACGGAAGATGTTTACACTTTCATGTCAGATAACATATTATTTTTATTTATTTATTTATAAAATATTTTACCAGGAAGTAATACATTGAGAGTTACCTTTCGTTTCCAAGTATGTCCTGGGCACAGAGTTAAGACAAATAATACATGGTTACAAATACAGTTACATAAATGAACAGGGTATACATTATATACAAGACATTGCATGCACAGTTAGAGAAAATATATGTTATGGGCGAATGAAACAGTTACAGACCAGGTTAAAAAGCGAGACAGCCTTAGATTTGAAAGAACTTAAACTGGTGGTGGATGTGAGAGTCTCTGGTAGGTTGTTCCAGTTTTGGGGTGCACGGTAGGAGAAGGAGGAATGTCCGGATACTTTGTTGAGACTTGGGACCATGAACAGTCTTTTGGAGTCTGATCTCAGGTGATAGGTGCTGCATGTGGTAGGGGTGAGGAGCTTGTTCAGGTAGCTGGGTAGCTTGCCCATAAAGAATTTAAAGGCAAGACAGGAAAGGTGAACTTTGCGCCTAGACTCTAGTGATGACCAATGTAGTTCATGTTGCTATGCTCACGGTTTTCTCCACCTAACAATGTGCATTGTCATTTTAGATTACAGCAACATGTGTGAAATAGGTTCTAGTGGGGTGTTTGTAAAGGGCCCTATAAGAATGAGGCAATTGCCGAACTGGTCACCATAAGCCAAGGTATAATAAAAAAAAATTGCAATGATGCTAAAACTGGCACGACAAATCAAAGGTACCCCAAATTATGGAAAAATGTTACCATGCTTTTAAACTAGGATCTTCTGGCCCCTAGAATTGTGCACCTTTCTCTATAACCTTTAAGGCAGGGGTGCTCAACTCCAGTCCTCAAGCCTCCCCAAGAGTCCTAAATTACTGATATACCTCCTGAAACACGTCTGTGCTCATAAAGAAACACACCTGAGAAATCTTGAAAATTTGCTAATTTAGATATTGAGATGATTAAAATTAGCATATTTGTCTTTGGGAAAATTTCACGCATCTCCACTCCGAATTAGCAAGAACTCATATTTTGGCCTTTTCTTTCAAGATTATGAGTAATATTTTCTAGGAACTTCTAATATAATCAGGACTTTGACACAATGGCCCATAAGAATTTTCAGAGCCCATTATAAATAGTGTTGGGTTTCCCCCCAACTGGATAAGCACCCTACAGTATATGAGATAAGAGCGAATAGCCTATAACTTGCCGCGTACACATTGTTTTGTTGCTGACAGTGGGGCAGGGATTGTTCCTGTCCCTGTTGCTGCACCATGTTTATGTTTGACAGAATGGCGTTAGCGGTGGAGGTAGATGAGTGTATAGTGGCCACCGGTGTTAGACATATTTACAATGTCCTCTGTCGGTTGCTGTTGTGTTGATGGGACAGGTTGGGTGTCTGTTCTGATCCCCTATTGACTGTTCTTGTTGTATTGTTTCCAGGTTCAGGATGACCAGCTCTTCTTGACCCATCTGAGAAGTGGGAAAATACGCAGACAATGTTAATATTGATATGTGTGATTGTTATGGGTATTTCTGGTGTAATTTGTACTTGTCCCTTGCTGATAAAAGTGAGTTAGTAAACCCAAATTAAGCCTGTTTTTGATTCTGAGAACATGATTGCATGAGGTGTAGTGTAATACAGATTGTAATCCTTGTATTGCAAGAGTTAGGGTGTGGCCATGTGGGGACATACTCTGACTATAGCAATGCATGATGGTGCCAGTGAGTGCGCATGTGTTCCTATGGAGAAATAAGCAAGTTTTTCGTTGAGTCTCCATCTGTGGTCATGCCATCTTTTCTAGAGCTACTCCACGGTGCTCTGGGTTGCAGATACATTAGAGTATTGGCTTCACTGCTGGCAGCCTTCCACATGAGGTTCTCATGGAGACCTTTCTAAAGAGGTTGTCTTCATGCTCCAGAACGTACTCAATGAGCACTTCGTGCTTTCTTTCTGGCTGGCTCTTGTTACCTGTCAAGATTTTGCAGAATTTACTGCTGCTGTGCAGAACTGTGGCAGACAGGAAGGGGCCCCTCCAAAAGTAACGTGTTATAGGGGGTGCACTCATTTCCTGAAGCTCATATGTTATACAGAGGTAATTATTATGCACAAACGCAATGTTCACACACAGATGCATGATTGCTTATAGCTAATGGCGCTAATCTAAAACCTCATATTAATAATTTAAGGACAGTTGTTTGTGACTGTTTTGCCGAACTCTGAATCAGGGTCTTATTTATGAAATAGGGAAGACACAGCGCTATCTTCTTTACTACAATTCAGCATATGAGGATAATAGGTGCTCCAACAGTCCTGGAATGTTATCTTCTATTCATAAATAATAAATGCAGATATGGCTCAACTATGAAGTGAGTGTACTACTAGGTGAGTGAACCAATTCAATAAGGCATAAACCTCCTGAAGGTAACAGAAAAGATGATGATATACTCACTTCGCTGCACCTCATTGGAGATAACTGTGTAATAAAGTCCAAAACTCACCCAATTCTGTAGTAATGATGACAGTCCATGTAGATGAAATAAATCTTCCAAGAATCTTACCCACTCCTAGAGCCAACTGGATTCTTTGTGGACGTGTCCAGCCGCTGATTCAATTCCAAACGAGAGCAAAAAATATGAAAATAAATGCACAAAGCAGCGCACTGCCCAGGGAAAAAGGTGTATAAAAATAGAAACATATTTATTGTCTATCACACATGACAAACAAGGAGGTGTGGTCCCTCCTACGCGTTTCACACAACACGGTGCTTTATCAATTTAACAGCATATGGACTGAGAGAAAGAGTGTTGTAGAATCTCTGTTTTCTTTAAATGTATTCAACTTGTTGACTTAAAATTGGAAGTAATTTTTATTCTGTAGGAACATGCCCGGTCAGTCATTGTAAGGGATAAATTAGAATAGGACCTTTTTGTCAGATTTCTCACCCTATACAAATAATCTTAAAAGTTACTCAATGATAGTAAAAAATACATTTTCTCTACATTTTTGGCTGAACATTGATTTTTCTTTGAATTGTTTCCTTGGGGTTAACTTTTCATAAGCTACATGAGATTGGTGCTAATTATGTCCAATATAAATCAATGTTTTTAATTTTATTGGAAGTGATGAGATGTCATATTTGCTCTTAGTATGACCACAGGTATTAAAAGTAGTAAAGATAGATCATGAACCTGTTTTATACTGGACAGAATGCATGATCTCGGTAGGAGTTTATTATATATTGCACATTACTTTTAAGACCCTTGATCTCATGACTCTTACACAGATTTTATGAATAACAATGAGCAGTTTGTTCATGGAGATGGGCACAGTTGCTTGGGGTTCCATCGTTAAAATGTCACCGCTATAAAAACCCTTGGTATGGTTAGGTTTTTAATTTTTATTACCCTGCACTGTCTCTTGGTTTGGGTCTTAAGCTGGCGCCATGGTGCCTTCGCCCGTGCGGAAGCGTGCGTGGCCGTGGCGTCACCCGCGTGGAGTGGGTGCATTTGTGGCCAGTGGAGACGCGCCGTGCGGGGCCATGGGGGGCATGCCTACGGGTGTCACGGAGCTAGTTCACCCTCATTGGGTGAACCGCTCACGTGACCAGCCAGTCGCGCCAAGAGATCAGTTTCAACTGATCACCCCGTCTGAAGTGGAGCAGTGAGTGAAGTAGATGAGTCTGGCAGCAGCATTTTGGATGTATTGGAGTTGGGATAGGCGGACAAAGGGATGCCAGCTAGCATAAGGTTGCAGTAGTCAAGGCGGGACAGAATGAGGGAGTGAATTAGGATGAGGGAAAAAGATTATACCCGTGCAATATTTCGGAGACGGAGACGGTAGTTAGTTAGGGGGTGAAAATGAGGAATGAAGGACAGGGCAGAGTCACAGTTCTGTTATTTGAAAGTTGAACCTTGGATGCAACTAGAAGGCAACATTCCATTCTTGTAAGGTGCTTTGTTTGGGAGTTATTTAATCCCTTATAGCGGGAGGTCTCAGATATTTCTGATTGTGCTCTATTCGTTGTATTCTGATGCCAGTATACACAGACTGTGAAACCCCAGCTCCAAACATTTTACCATTTATTCTGGGATTGAGACATGTCTATGGACAGATCCCACGTCAAAGACCAGTGTTTTACACAAATTCAGTGACCTAAAAAAGTTACAACAGCAGAACTTCTTTGTCCATTCCTAATGTATGACACCATCAACAGCACCAAAAACCCACTACTCTTTTGTTACTGTGGATCAGAGGCTGGCAACAGACATGGAACTGTTTGGTACCATAGGAATCCTTTCTTCATAGTCCAGTATTCTCTTTATGTAGCTGAGGATGTGTAAAGAAACTCTGCATCATTATATAGCACAGCACATCTATTTATAAAATGCTTACTTGCTCAAACAAACAACACATGTTTAATAATGCACTGCTCTCTTGCTATCAGAACCAGCATATGCTTTGCATTTAGCGGTTACATTCATACCACTGACTGCCAGCACAGCTTTGCCTAAAAGCAAAGAAAGAATAAGTCTGGCTGTTCTCTTCCATTGTTACGTTGCGGTTTCATTTGAAGGACCAGAGACCCAGAAGATGGCAGCAGAGATTGCAAACCTAAAGATGTCATGTTTATCTCAAACATCCTGAAGATGCTATCCTGAAAGAAGAAAGGCCAAATGTTTTCTCTACAACATATTGATTTCATTCTGCAAAGTTACATTAATAAATAGTGAGATTATATTTACAAATTGATTTCCATGGAAGCTATCCAGATCTTATAGAGAGAAAAGATATGTAAAGGGATACACATGTATTACTGTTTCCAAATGTCTGGGACAATCGCCAGTTGAAATAAATTCATTTATATCTGATGTATTATTAAAAACAACCATATTATTGTAAAAATAATTACAAACATACCGATTTCTGTGGGACAGAGTATTGGAAAAAAACGTTCCCAAATAAGTAATACAATATATACAGGCCAAGCAAAATGTGTAGCTCTCTTCTCTTATCCAACCAGTGTCTCAACAGTTTATTAAAGAGGCAACATTATTTTAAAAGGGAATGAGTATTTTTATTGCATTTTCTGAGCAGTATAATGACTCTGTTATCCTACAGTACAAGCGCCTATCCATCCAATGTCAGAGCTGTCAAGGTACAAAACTACAATCTATTCATTTATTTATCCAAAAGCTAAACCTCATACAGGCTGCTGACGAGATTAACCAAGGGGGCTCAATTCCAGTCCTCTAGGCCCCTCAACAGGCTAGGTTTTCAGGATATCCCTGCTTCAGCACAGGTAGTGCAGTCTTCGACTGCGCCACTGATTGAGCCACCTGTGATGATGCAGGGATATCCTGAAAACCTGACCAGTTGGTGGCCCTTGAGGACTGGCAATTTCAGGTGTAGAGTCAAATCAACCACCCAAACCTAGCACCCAAACCAAGCACCCTTTAATCTAACAGAGGAGCATCTTCATGAAAAACAGGACTTGCGAATGTTCTTCTTCAATAACTTTACCTATTTCATCTCTAGCAAAAATGTATAACGCAATGTGGCTTTAAGAAAACTTGGTCTTTGTTTTAAAAAATATCATCCAGCAAAACTAATCTTATTGTGATTTCATTATGAACATTCTGTTTCCAAGCAACTGAAAGCCAGCATGAAAGGGAGAAACAGGGACACTTTGCACCTAAAATCTGAGAGAACTTGTAGTCTCTCTGATGCATGTCGTACAGCTGGAATCTTACAAGGCACCTATATATAACGCTGTCATGAATCCCATCGAAGGGTATTTTAGATTTAATGCTAATCGAGCTTCTAATCCATTCGCTTTGCACATTCATTTCCAGCTTCTCTCATTATTGGGAAATAAGGGTAGGTGACATTTATTAGTGAATATGTGTGTGTAATATGTATTTTATATTTAACACGCAGCAAATTTACCTTCACTGATCTACATCGGTTGGGAACTGTTCATTGCCCTCTGCTTCAGCCACAGTCATTTCTCTGTGCTGAACATTTTGACACAGCTAAAAAAAAACTGAGTACTGTAATACGCTGAAACACAGGTTTTTGCAGCTCAGTTTATAACCTTCTCCTTCAGACACAAAAATGAACATGCATTAAGTAACAAACAGGAGGATGAGCACATACTTCTTATCACGTCCTTCACCATTGTGAACAATGTTCACAAAGTAAGGAATGAGTTTGTGAACACTGTGGTTGAGCCCTTTACCTCATTAGGGAAGACCACTGTTGTAGCCTTGTACCTCTAAACCTCACTAGTGGACCTCTGATATAGCAAAGAACTGGGCTATTAGTTATCATTGTTTTTACAAAGCCGGAATAACATCACACAAAGTCAATCTTGCCAACCCATGGTCAGGAAGTGCATTATCCTCATGTGAATAAAGAATATTAATAACAATTACATTGTATAATCCCAATAACAGACCATCTTAACTATGTCTTTTTGTGAAGATTGCAATGTGTATTTAATATACTGTCGCTGTACTAGTGCTGGTTGTACAGTCACTTTCCTCCGCTCTCTATTGTACCATGCCACAGTATATGTTGTCATCATGTAAATTCAATGAAAAAACAAACAAAAACAAAAAAACACTTGGATCAAGACAACTAAGTGTCTGTGAAATAAAGAGTGAAGGTCTCAGCCAAGGTTATTTTATCTTCTGCCATGGTCATTATGCTTTCATAAATGATGCGCAGATCTCGAAATGATTTAGCAAAAAGAATTTTATTATTATTGCTACCCATTAAATAGCAATACATATGTTATTGAATTCTCAAGAGAATAGTTATCCGTGCTGGAGCTTGAACTTGTCTGGGATTTGAACCTGTTATAGGTCACCTATAATGCTCATAGAAAGGTCAATACAGATAGCAAGTGAAAAGCTATAATCATGAGCTGTTCATTTATTTGAGGTAATCGTACGGTATTAGGGGAAATAATAGCATTCCAGACCTCCCTACCCATTTGAGCGAAAGTCCCCTTCAATAATAGAGTTTGACCCCCGGGATATTTCCCATTGCTTTAATTTCCAGGTGTAAATGTAAAATTCCATCC
The DNA here is from genome assembly GCA_036426205.1 of Ascaphus truei. Lineage (NCBI taxonomy): Eukaryota > Metazoa > Chordata > Amphibia > Anura > Ascaphidae > Ascaphus > Ascaphus truei. The sequence continues at coordinate 23,882 of WSYH01006030.1, read as the reverse complement.
AGGACTCCGAGTCTGGGGCTGTCAGCTGTAAGGTGCAGAAGTCTGAAGGTCACAGAAAACGTAATTGAAAAAGTGATGAAGCGTGGACATACAATGCCTTATTTTCACTTCATTTGGTGTATAATTCCAATCCCAAACCAGGTAATGGGTTTGTGAACAAGAGCAGGCTCTGGGGTCCAGACACATACTAATTAAATCCCCCTGATCACACACAGTATGAGGATTCAGAGATAATCTGTGAGCAGTGATTTAATAGCAGGGTTATTCGAAATAGCCTTTCCTCATTGTCATTGTCAGGGACTCGGAACCGTTAGACTTTCATTCTTTGAAGAGATCTAATCTCAGGAGCAGGAGAGTTTCAAATGAACAGGTGCAGTGATTCTCATTTAAGGAAACAAGAGTTCTTCATCGATACCCCAAGTTAGTGTGCATTGGCTACCAAAAAACAAACTGTGTCAATACTCACGGCCACAAGTCACCTTTTCTGTTATAACAATGGCACTTCTGCAAGATCTGATTTTCACAGTTTATCTTGTTATACATTTACTACTATACTACTGTAGCATACAGGACTGGCCAACTCCAGTCTTCAAGGGCCACCAACAGGTCAGGTTTTCTGGATATCCTGGCTTCAGCACAGGTGGATCAATCAATCTGATTGAGCCACATGTGCTGAAGCAGGGATATCCCGAAAACCTGGCCAGTTGATGGCCCTTGAGGACTGGAGTTGGCCGCCCCTGGCATACATGATGAAGTTTTCTACATGAACACATACTGGTAATACGAAGGTATCACGGCAGCACGGCGGTTATTGAATACCTGTTTAAGAGCATTAATGGCCACTCACCTCAATGGCAATTAATGACAGTACAGTATAGACCGACTTACACCAGAGAGAGTAACGCAAAGTGATTATGTTAATAATAGTGTTTCTTGTTTTACGCTGAATTGTAATCAGTACTAGTTCAGGCATGAAGCCTCTTACAATTAGCTTTTTCTGAAGTCAAGGCAAATAAAGTGACTTATCCCGGGCCAGATAAAGTCGTGACTGGTATTAAAACTACAGAAGGTTAACACGCTTCAAAGGAAGTTACATTATTGGAAGAAAAATGAGTCAGAGTCAGCGAAGGAGTAATGTGATGCACATGAAGTAATAGTAAGTTTGGCTTTTACTGAAGGATGCTGCGGCTCTAACTGCCCCTGTGGTGGGTAAATCAGAACAACAAAGAGCTGGCATTATTATTTATTGGAAACATGGATCTGATGTATGAACCTTGAAAGGATATTTGTCTATTGTAGGTTCCCCCTTCCACGGTTCCACAAATATATTATCATTCACCAGATAACAGACATGACACCTTCACCATAATTCCCAAGGAGAAGCAGGAGGAAAACTTGGCACGACTTGGCATTTTGTACTTTCATCTCCTTACATCAATGTACATGTATACATGTCTCTCTATCTGAGTCCTGTGTCTAACTCCATTTTCAACAGACCCCCTCCCCATTCAGATCCCAACTGTCCTCCGTAGAACCCCATGCTGGCGGCTCCTCCGTAGAAACCCACGCTGGCGGCTCCTCCCTAGAATCCGGCGCTGGTGGCTCCTCCGTAGAAACCCACGCTGGCAGATCCTCCGTAGAACCCCATGCTGGCGGCTCCTCCATAGAAACCCACGCTGGCGGCTCCTCCGTAGAAACCCACGCTGGCGGCTCCTCCCTAGAATCCGGCGCTGGTGGCTCCTCCGTAGAAACCCACGCTGGCGGCTCCTCCGTAGAAACCCACGCTGGCGGCTCCTCCGTAGAAACCCACGCTGACGGCTCCTCCCTAGAATCCGGCGTTGGCGGCTCCTCCATAGAAACCCACGCTGGCAGCTCCTCCGTAGAACCCCATGCTGGTGGCTCCTCCGTAGAACCCCATGCTGGCGGCTCCTCCGAAGGTTCCATAAGCAGCAGCCCAGCTCTTCCAAAGTCTTTTCCTTATCTAGGGCATTACACTATTTTTTCACACCAATGCTAAACGATGGAAAAGCAGATCCCACATACACTTCAAGCAATTACCAGACACTAATTGATGCAAACAAAACATTCTGATACTGATCCCATTCTCATGGTCTGAATAAAGCAGATAGCTAAAGTTAATAGGTACAGGTGCCCACTAACACTAGTAACTTGGGGTACAGGGTAACGGGTACTGTCCCTCGTGCTTTGGTTTTAGTTCTAAAATGTTCATGTTTTGGGTCTGGTTTTTCCAAAACTCTATTTTTTTGGTTTTATTTAGGGATTTGTACCAAATTATAGAACAAAACCCTCAAAATAAGCAGGAAAATACTATGATACCATAATAAATCATGAAAGAATTGCTTAAAATAGGTAGAAAATCATACAAACTATTAAAACACTAAAATATTATAAGTAAAAAAAACATACGGTGAGAAACACCCCAGGTTTTCAACTCCACTGTAGGGCAATTGTGTTCTGGTTTTGGTTCTGAATGTTTGGATTTTGGTTCTAAAAATCTTCGTTTAGTGTTTTGTATTTAGCTTTGTATTTGGGCTGTAAGATTCTGGTGGGTTCTAATGTCACATACCCGGTTTGCCCGTCTCTACAGCAAAGAAGAACAAATGGGACAATTCCGCAAATTTAAATTAAACTTGTTACGTAGCCCCTGAAATGTCAGAGGATTCTTCAAAGCATTGGGTCTCAACAACGGGGTTCTCCTGGTTTTGCTTTGTGGATAAACAGCTCTGAACTATCATTCTCTGGGAATAAAGTGGCTGAAAAAGGAAATAAAGACATGAATTACTTGGAACTCCATACAGTGTCAGCAGGAATCCCACATAGCCAAACATTACCCAGGGAAGAGCCGAGACACCATTGGGTCACATCCAAGCAATTTGTCTTTATTCTACCTCTCTTTCAGCAACAGGACATTCTGACCACAACTGTTCAATTGAGATAAATTAATATAAGGATGGAGTTTAATTTCTAAGAGACACAATAAAACTATCCCAGATAATTTCCATCTGATGTTTTAATAGGCAGGTTGCACCCTATTCTGAGGAGATTATTACTATCATGGTCTAAATGTAGTTATTTTATGTTTTCTGGCTAACATTAATTTAAATGTTAGCAGCTGTTACTGGTTCAGATTCCTTGCCTTTCCCGCACCATTCATGTTCAGATTTTCGGCAAACCAGAAAGATTGGATTGTGAATTTTCTAAAGCTTTAGACTGTAACGTTTAGGATGATCTGAAAGAGAAATAACAAAAATGTCTCCTCCAAAGTCGGAGAGTGCAGACAGCAGGGGTGGGAAATCCCACAGAAGGGAATATACATCTTTTGTTCATCACTAGCTGTAGCACTGGCTATTCACAGCTTCAGATTATAACAATGGTGTTTTCAGAAGAGCATAGATCTCAAATAGGCAGCACAGGTATATTATGGGGAAAAAAAAGACACAGATACCCAGTAAGCTCATATAAACCCCAAAATTACCACAATATATATATATGTATATGTGTCAAAAGGAGTGCTACTGAGCGTGGCACTGTATACTACAAAAAACAAAACACAAAAGGGAGCCCAGAGCTACAGTACTTCCAATATGTCAAAAATACACAGTGAAATACAAAGGTTTAGTTTAACCCTTTGGCCAAAGCATTATAAGCCTGCGAGCCACTTGGGGAATTACTTATTTATTTTAAAAAAAAAATATTGGCGCGAGCAGGGGAAATTCATAGAGATGCAGCAGCGGCCTAAATCCACTCGCCAGCGGCCTAAATTCACACGCCACGGGCGTGTAGTTATCATTAATTGTCAAACTTTCGAGATACACTGATCTCTTCTTCCGGCGATGTTAAAATGAATGAAGCAAGCAAAGGGTATACTTAAAAACAGTGTCTCTTGGAATGTTATCTGTGCTTGTCCTTCCCCCGGTGTGGATGAGATGTATGGCTCCCGATCCGCACAAGAGAACAAATTCTGGACCTGATACCAGCTAACCCAAAACCTGGCACATTCTACATGCTCCCTAAAATTCACAAAGAGGGTAACCCTGGTCGCCCCGTTATCTCTGGATCTGGCACACTTACCGAGAATATTTCTGGCTGGGTGGAGGGCATTCTGAAACCACTTGTCAGGAACACACCCAGCTATATCCAGGATACCACCGACCTGCTAAACAAACTGAATGCAATTGGCCCCCTCCCAACAGGAACACTACTAGCAACCATGGATGTAGAGTCACTTTATACAAACATCCCCCACGAGGATGGGATTTCAGCCTGCAGATACTTTCTGGGACCGCAGGAGCCACTCACAGAGACAGTGACTAAATGCATCGAATTTATTCTGACCCATAACTATTTCACATTTGGAAATGACACATACCTCCAGACAACCGGGACTGCTATGGGTACTCAGATGGCGCCACAGTATGCCAATCTGTTCTGCGCAAAACTGGAAAGTGACTTTCTTTCCACCTGTCACTTGAAACCCCTTACATACCTTCGCTACATCAATGACATCCTCCTGATTTGGACCTCTGACGAACAGGACCTCCGACAGTTCTATGACAACTTCAATACGTTCCACCTGACCATCAACCTCAAACTCACCCATTCTCCGGATGAAGTACATTTCCTAGACACCACCATTACTATAAAGAACAACCAACTACAGACTTCTGTATACCGCAAAACTACAGACAGAGCCAGCTATTTGAGGGACAACAGCTTCCACCCGACACACACCAAACATGCAACCATCTACAGTCAAGTCATACGCTACAACCGGATATGCTCCGACACAGCAGACAGAGACCAGCGGATTAAAGCCTTGAGATCAGATTTTATAAACCGTGGATATAACCACAGAATTGTAGACCAGCAAATCCACAAAGCCACCAGAATACCAAGAAGTGATCTCCTTGAATACAAGCAGAAGGAGACAAGCGACAGGGTACCTTTGGTGGTCAAATATAACCCACACCTAGGAGCCCTACGCAAGATCGGCAGGGAACTACAACCCATCGTCCAGGAAGATACAAGACTGCAACAGGTCTTCCCTGAAGCACCCTTATTATCATACAGACAACCCCATAATCTCAAGAATATTATGGTGAGGAGTAAAGTATTCAGCAGTACAACTGAATGCGGGACGAAACCATGCCAGGACCCAAGATGCAAAACCTGCGCAATGCTCTACACAGCGGACACAATACAAATACCACACAGGAATCGCGAATACAAAATCAGAGGAAGGTTCACCTGTTCCTCCAGCAATGTCGTGTACCTCATCATGTGCATGAAATGCCCAGGAGGCTGCTACTACATAGGTGAGACGGGGCAGGGGCTAAACAAGAGAATGAACCTGCATCGCCACAGCATCACACGCGGAACAAGAGACAGTCCTGTCGGCGAACATTTCTCTGACTCTGGCCATAAGATGAACGATCTGAGGGTTGCCATACTCAAAGGTAATCTTAAAACACCGAAAGAGAGACGGTTGCATGAATACAAATGTATGCAACTGTTCGGGACACTTAATGGTGGCCTAAACAGAGATCGAAATTTTATGAGTCATTACTGACACAAGTGAACTCTCTCCCCATGAGCGCTTAAGACCATGTCTGTACATACTGTGCTATATGTATGCACACACAGCTGTCTCTTACACATACCAATACTCCTTGTTTTTCCATCCCTATACACCAATAGGGACCACATAGTATCCACACACACTTTTAGTTATGCTACTATCTCTCACATTTCCACACCTACCCACACCATTTATATTAACTCCCACTCCACACACCCCTTTTGTAAAGCACTGTATAAACTGTGGGCTCTCCATTCATTTATATTCACACAGATATACACACACACACACTCTAACATCACTTTCTTTCAGGAACCATTTAACACCTCTAGCCATAAATCTCATCCACACCGGGGAAAGAACAAGCACAGATAACATTCCAAGAGACACTGTTTTTAAGTATACCCTTTGCTTGCTTCATTCATTTTAACATCGCCGGAAGAAGAGATCAGTGTATCTCGAAAGCTCGCACAAATAAAAGCATTTCGTTAGCCATAGAACGGTATCATCTATTTATTTTTTGATTATATATATATATATATCTCTGCAGCAAGTGTAACAAGTATCTGAAGGGGTGCATTGGGCATTAGTTACAATGCATCCTGTGTCCTGAGAGGTAACTTCATATTTACAGTATTAGACCAAGTTAGAATAAGCTGTGTGCTTTGATGTCATTGCCAATAGCGGCTCAGGAACAGGTTGCCTTTAACAGCATGGAAATTTCAGCACCATGTACATTGACACAGATGCATGCCTTTTTGGTCAAAGGCTGCAGTAACAAAGCAGGGAAACTGTAACTGAGAAATCTAACAAAAGTAACATTTTGTTCTAACATAAACAACCAGCTAACTTTGATAAAGCAGGATTCAAATATTTCTGAAATGGACACGCACATAAAGAATGAATATCAATAACCTTGGGAGGTGGCTATTCACTCTGGATCTGGATGGATCTGAGAAATTCATGTATTTGGGATCACTTGAAACTCCTATTGTATATGCCGTGAAGCCGCTTTACTGTGCTGGAGAAGATATAAGCCCCATTCATTGAAGATACCTGGACTCTTCTCCAAGGGCAGCTAGTAAGTTCAGCCAGAAACTGTTGTGGGTTAAAGTTTCTAAATGTTCTAGTGAGAGTTGTCCCAATTTTCAAAAGTGGGGACAAAAACACTGTCTCAAACTACAGGCCAATCTCTCTACTCCCAATACTATCCAAAGTTATGGAAAAATGTGTTCATTCCTAATTATGCGATTACTATAGCAAGACAAAATAGGTACATGAATGAATAAGGGTCCATGTTTCCAATATTTTACCACACTGTATTTTGGAAATCAGCTGCACCGCACATTGTCTAAGAATATTTCCTGAGAGTGGTATATATTTCATCTCAGTTTTTACTGTCTATCACCACAAATAAGCCCAAGGGGTAAATGAAAGAATTAGCATAGGTGACAGTATTCATCGTGTCCTCCACCCAAAAAAATGGTCTAAAAAACAGTGTTTCTGCAGTACTCAAAATATTTAGTGTAACACACAAATTGCTGCAAAAGATTGAAGTAAATCTTTAAAAAGATTGGTGGTGCTCTCAAGTCCTTGGAAGGAACGTTTGTGCAAGAAATATACAGTATAATTCAGAAAAATGTAGTTCATTGCAATTACTATACTTTTGGTTTACTGGTAAGCAATTAAAACCTGCTCTACAACACTTCTCATCTGTGGTTAAAGCGTTTCACATACCACTAACAAAACCTTGTAATTATTCAATCCTGCGGCACGTTGCAGGCACCAGAACAGAGAGAGAACTTTATTTTATTGTTTTACATGGATTATTATTCAATCACAAGAAGCAGGCATAGGGTATGGTTATCACAATGGCATGCCTCATCCATTCACCGTACACTGGACTTTATCAAAGATGTCAAGAATCTTACATTTTCTCTATAGAAAAATAAGTACTTCTGTATCAAATAATAGAATGGGGATTGTTAATGGTGCCTTGGTGTACTGTACATTGAAAATGTATTTTCCGGGTTCTTATTTATTGTGCTACGATACTGCTGATCACAGCGAGAAAACTGTACATTGAAGCTAAAGGCTTGCACTTGCACTGTGATTGTCAGTATTGTAGCTTAATGAAAATTCAGAATGCTTCAGCTTGTACACTTCTTAATCTCCCCCACTCTACCCATGCACCTATCCCATCCCCTCTCCTCTCCCAACTCTACTGGCTAAAGATTAGACTTGCTTGGACTTGAACGTTCGTCAAATGAAGATTTTCTTCATTAAATGAGTGCAAATGAATGTTCCACTTTTCAATATATGTCAGTACTTTCTTAATTTAATCAGAGACAAAATAGAATACATCTTTTACAGCAACATTTCAGTCAATGTTTTTAAGTTATCCCTGATAAATACATCATTAGAACACAACACATCTGACATTTAGAGTGACACAATTATATGTGATCTCATGCCTAATAGATATATGTTATGTGTATACAAGAATTGTTGTGAGCTGGATACAGTTTATCAGTTTTGTACATCAGGGGTTAACATGTAAGTCCGTTTTCGTGGGCTTTTTTACTTTAAATGTGCAGGCTCAGACTACGTCTCCCCACTCCAAAACGAATCGCTGATCCTAGCGTGAAACGCGTTGAGGGGGAGATTGTGGTGTAGCCGTGTGTTCGTGAGGTCCCAATAAAGTTTTTTTCTATAACCCGGAGGTGCCCTGAAGTTTGTCACAGGTTGTGGCGCCGGATCCTTTCCTTCCCTCCCTTTTTATAAGCCTGTCCTGATTGATGGCATCTACTACCCCCCTAAAAGCCCCTCTACAGTTTCTGACATATCACCCAGTTTCTTGGCTCCACTTCCTCTCTGAATGAGAAGAGTGAGCTGCTACTAGTTCTTGGGGATTTCAACTACAATTGGCTCGACCCTAAAAACCACAACATCCAGATACAACTCACATAAACTAATGCAGCTCATTTCCCAACCCACATGTACAGACCTGAAATCTCACAACCATTCCTTGCTAATCCTAACAGAATCCAATCGTCTGGCATCCTTCCTGACATTTTCAGTAACCATACAATAGTGTACAGTACTGTGTAAGGAAAATTAAACCATCCCAAATCAAGCCCTAAAGTTCTCCTCACTAGAACATTTAGAAACTTTAACCCACAACAGTTTCTGGCTGAACTTACTAGCTGCCCTTGGTACAAAATCGACTTAATTCCCGACCCCGATTCTGCACTCGATTATTTCCTATCGGAGTTATTAAGACTTTGGGATACCCATGCTCCACTACACAGAATAAGAGTACGGGGGGGTGAGCACCTTCCGTGGGTTACAACTGACATTATAGCACTCTATCATTTCAGGGATGCCTTGTGGAAAAGCTTCAAAGTAACTGGCACTACCAAGGATATTAATAACTACAGATGCCTTCAGAACATGTGCACAAGGCAAACAAGACACACAAAAGCTCAATATTACTCTGACAATCTTGGCCAGAATACATCAAACCCAGCTAACTTCTTGAAGGCTAGCAACAATATATTTCAGCCTTCTAGTCATAATCAACCAAGTAATATCACAAAGGAGGATATTCACATTACAAATGCATTCAATTAATACTTTGTGGGGTGTGCTACTAACTTATTAGCAAAACGCAACCCAAACCACAAACATGAACCTCATTTTCAGAGTACCCCTATAGCCCCACCCTCTCCCAACACTGCCCATAATTTTCAATTTGTCCCAGTATCTGAAGAGGAGATTACACAAGCGCTCCTCAAAATAAAACTAAGCAGCCAATATGGACCTGACTTACTGCAATTTAAGTTCCTAAGACTTGGTGCCCCAGCCATTGCCAAACCGATTGCTTCCTTAGTCAACTCTATTCTGTCTGCAGGCCATATCTCTAAAACCTGGAAAACTGCCAGAGTTGTCCCAATTTTCAAAAGTGGGGACAAAAACACTGTCTCAAACTACAGGCCAATCTCTCTACTCCCAATACTATCCAAAGTTATGGAAAAATGTGCTCATTCCTAATTATGCGATTACTATAGCAAGACAAAATAGGTACATGAATGAATAAGGGTCCATGTTTCCAATATTTTACCACACTGTATTTTGGAAAATTAACAAACTTTACCAATTATCGATTACTATTGAATAATCTTTTAAACTAACGTGTCTATTGGTATTGCTACTTAGGCTGCCAACAATGCAGAGCAAAAAAATGATCACAAAATAATTTTTACTTGGTCATATTTCTTGAGTCTGCTTGCAGTAATTGCAACTATGTGTACCTGTTGCTGGCATGGTATAATCAGTATAATTTATCTTTGGGTAATAAAAAAACATACTATATACATATGGAGAAAACTAAAATAGTTTTATTAAAATATATTTTGCAGCAATAAGACATACTATACATGATCCAGAAATTGTGTCATATATAGCAAAGGCCCAAAGGGGATAAGTTCAGAGCATCGCTATAAGTGATTTTGTTATAAAACAGACGCAAAGTAGGAGAGCAAGTCAGGTAGGTCATCTCTGTGTGCCAATGTATAAAACCAATTTATATGTGTTGTGCGCTGTGTGCGTCAACTTCTTTTTCACAGATAGAAAATTGCGCAAGGGGATTGTAACAGGGTCTTATCCTGTTAACAGGCTTGCCTCTAATCCAGCAGTGTGCTGGTTAATTGCACACCTGCAATCAACCACTCCACCTGCCTAATCACAGCTCTGTGATAAAGCCTGTTCCCAGAAACAGGAAAGAGATTTTTCCTCAATACACAACGGTGCTGACAAGAGAAAAGCATAGAAGCCTGCACACAGAGGTCATGAACAGAAAGGCTTTACAGAGATCAAGACACCCAGAGGCCTATATTCCTGGATACAGGGGACCCAGGAACCTACCAGAGACTGACATGATGGCCACCTGCTTTAAGGTATCTCTTGAGACTTTGGGGAATAGGGTGGTAATGGGATTATCCCTCCAGCCTTGGAGAAAGGGACTGGGGAAGTAAGTTAGCCCTTACACAGGGATAGGCGTTTGTTATTTTGTGTTTTTGTATATTTTGCCTGCATTAAGGAACAGCCTCAATAAAGCCAAGATATAATTTCACCCCAATCGGTCTCCATTATATGTACCTCTGAACACGTCTCTTACATATGGTGTCAGAAGTGGGATTCCAACCCACGTCTCCAAACAGAGACCAGAATTAAAGGGATATACATCCAGGCAGGAAATCTACACTGCACTGAAGAAAGCCACAACGCCACAGTTGGACTGGGAGGACAGTGACAGACAGTGACCCACACAAGGGACTGATGCTGTGACCAGAGTCTACCCAACCACTGCTGAAAGAAAAAAAAACGGGAAAAAAAACCCTGGGAATTTAAAATGGCTGCCCAGCTGAAGTCCAATACAGACTCTGCAAAAAGGGGGAAGAAAATGTGTTCCTGGTATAAAGAGCCCAGCCACACAGCGCAGGGTCCCTTCAGGCCTTAATCAGGCGATGAGGATGGCCCCTACGTGGCCCCAGAAAAAGGGCAGCAGCCAGAGGACTATTTTTTTCAATGAGCCAAGGAAGTGCAACAGCAAGCAATGCGCTCTGGACCCAAGGAAGGAACAGAAGTTTTACTTAGCAACTGCACATCCAGTATCACTGATGAGAAAGACTTTGTGCACAGTACTGCTGATGTTCTAAAACATACTAAAGTAAAGAAGAAGAAAAAGTCTACAGAGACGCCTGTGAGTGATACAAACTCTACAAGCAAAGTCTACCCACCTGTAGGACTACCACAATTTGGGGTTCTAGCAAATATAGTGATAACAGCTGCAATAGCGCCTCCTGAGGTCAGGAAGAAAAATATATCTGATAGCCCCAAAATGGAGGACAAGATGCGGCGTTCCTCTAATGAACCCTACCCCATGGAAGAGTGGCCCTTCCTGTCCGATATGGAGGAAGACATCTCTTATGGGGAACCCGAACTGAGTCACACCCACAAAACACCCCAAGAGTGGTGGGGGTGCCTGAACTCGGTACGAACCGAAAAGACCACTCTATATGATGACGAAGGTGATCGACAGGAGCAAGAGCGGGAGCAGCAGATCTCTGAATATTTACGCCACCTAACGCAACTGCAATGAAAACATGGCGGATACAGTGAAGCTGTTGAAGTTTCAAATAAAGACGGAGACCCCAGTATTCCTGATGGGACGGAGTCATCCCAAAAAAAAGGCGGAAAAAGAAAAGTGGTTCTTCACTTATCGTGGAAGGAACAGACACGTCCGCAGATCCCGCGGAGGAAAAGGGGAGATGCTCTGCAGCCTAGAGAAAATGGAGGATTCGTCATGCGGATGACAGAATATCCAGAGGGCCCAAGGCAGAAGTCGTGTAACCCAAAGAAGTGTCTGTCAGGTGCTAATAGTGAGAAACCCTCAACCAACCATACCAGGGAAGCAGAGCCGGAAACAATGAGTGACGATTCCTTGACCAGCCCTGAAGATGCCCTGAAAATTGCCAGGCGTGACTGTGATCACAATTGAAACTGGAGAGGAAAGATAATGCTGAGCTACAGACGACTGTTCACGCAATGTACTCTGAATCTGGAACCAAATTGGAGAATCTAAGGACAGATCTAGATACATCAAATGCTACTATTACCACCATGGATGGAAAGCAGAGTCAATCTGATAGAATGATTGCTATTCTGAAGCAGAAGTTTGAAGAGGCACTGAAGGAGATTACAGTCTTTCAGTAAGAAGTTCGCAAGTGCCATAAAGAGGTGGAAGTCTCTCAGAATGAGGTTCACACTCTCCGCAGAGAACTGAATGCCTCATATCAGGAGGTCAACAGTGTCCGGACACAGGTGGACATATCCCAGAAGGTGGTTCATACTCTTCGCACAGCACTGGATGCTTCACACCAAGAGATCAGCAGTTGCCGCACAGAACTGGAAGTCTCTGAAAAGGAACTTCACAGTCTCACTGAGGAGCTGGACATCTCTCAAAAAACTATTTTCAGTCTTAATATGGATCTCAAAGTCTCTCAGAAGGAGATTCAGACCCTCAACCTAGAGATGGAAGTCTCACGCCAGGAGACTGTCCTTCTCAAAGCAGATGTGCGTAAATTGAAGGAGGACTGCAAGGAGGCCCTGAATATTACAGAGATTGCAAAAAGAGAAAATGTAAGACTGAAAGAAGAAAATTCTGATTTGACAGACCACGTCAATAAAAAGAATGAAAAGCTGCACGAGCTTGAAAAAATAAATAAACTTTTGGAAGATGAAAAGTTTGAAGCAGAGTTTGACCAACTGCAAGGTTTGCGTACACACTTCCAGAATGCCGAGGAGAAGCAGCGAACTCTGCAGGAAGAGAATCTGCAGGCTGCTAAAGAAGTACAAGTGCTGCAGGAATGTCTGATTATGCAGTGTGTCCCCGCAAAGCAGCATGAGAAACTGAAGGCTACCCTGACCATCACCAAAGCATCGCTAGAGGCCAAGCTTAGAGCCCAGGTGACTCGGTACAAGAGGGAGCACAAGAAGGTACAGAAACTGAGACAAGTAACTGTGGCCCGAGCAAAGAAATTCACAGTGCTTCCAAATATAATGAAAATGTGGAAGCAAGCTCGGAGAAAGTATGGTGAGAAGATGAACACCCTGAGAGGAGAATTGCAGGATGCACTGAAGAAACAGGGAACTCTTGCGGATGAGTTTACAGTACTACAAGAAAAGATATTGACCCTACCCAAGCGTCAGTATCCCGCAGCAACTAAAACCCCTGTAGAAAAGGGTACAGTGAGAGCTGGGAACACCGCTCATCTGAAAAATAAGGTTGCAAAGTCTGAACCACCTAAACAAGCACTAGCTAAGCCTTCAGCCACCCAACAGGCAACGCAAAAAAGGTATATGTGCAGAATCAAAACCAGAAGAATCCTTGGCGGATTGTTACACCGGTGCTGCCCGCAGACCAGACTCGTCCCTTATACTGAGGTGGGGACGTATATGTGCACGCACCTGCAGCAGAAGGAGCATGTCCGGAGTGTGGTGTTTTGGCGTTGCCAAGCCAGGTGGGAATAGGTGTAGAAATACTTGCCAGTACCGGTACAGAAGAGACAAAGTCGTTGCCATTAGCCAAGGTCAGGGAGAAAGAGATCCGGGAGGTCGAGGTCCAAGCTGTGGTCGAGGGATGAGAGAATCTGCAAGGTCAAGTGGGATCTGAGGTCCAGAGCCAAAGAGGAATGTCCGCCATGCCGGGTCGCAACCTGAATAAATGAAGAGCAAAGGGAGAGCCAGAATAAACGTCCTCAAGCAGAGACTATGTCGAGCAATGTGAGAGAGGCAAGACAGGTACTATATATTGCGGCTGACCAATAGGGAACGGAGGCAGTCCTGGAGGAACATGAGGAGCTATCCTGGATTGGTTCCTATGATAGGCAGCCAGGTGGGTAGCTTTAGGGTTAAGTGGCAGCCTTTGTGAGAATTGGGGGGGTGGTTTCACTGCTAGTGCAGTGAATAAATTATCCTTGCCCGGCGCGCTCTCCGACTTTGCAGAGCGCGTGCCCGGGACCAGAGGGAACCGCCAGAGCCCTGAGAGACCGCGGGGCAGCGCCGGCCCGCTGGGACGAAGGGGGCGCCCCCGCACAGTGGGAGCAGGTCGGGCGAGGTGAGGAAGGCGTCTCACGGCAGCGGGGGCATTCGGAGGTGAGGAGGGGTCACGCTGTGAGCACCACGATCCCCGCATCCTCACAATACCCCCTCCCCTTCAGGGTCGGCCTCAGGACGATCCTCCCATGGTTTGGACGGAAACTTCTTTCGGAAACGTTTGAGAAGCCCAGGTGCATGAATGTCTTTAAGAGATACCCATGATCTCTCTTCGGGTCCAAAGCCCTTCCAATGGACCAAGAATTGAACCTTACCTCTCGAGAGGCGGGAATCCAGTATGGCTTGGACCTCATACTCTTCATTGCCCTGTATGATAACTGGGTCTGGTCTCAGAGTGTGGTCCGGAAAGAGAGGACTGGAAATGAATGGCTTAAGAAGAGATGTGTGAAAAACATTAGGAATTCTCATGCTTTGAGGTAATTGAAGATGGAAGGCCACCGGGTTTACCTGCTCCACGATAGGAATTGGCCCCAGAAACCTAGGTGCCAATTTAGGGGAAGGGGTTTTGAGGTGGATATTTTTAGTAGACAACCAAACCTTGTCCCCTGGTTTGTAGTTGGGTGCAGGTCGGCGACGGCGGACAGCCTGGGTTTTAGATGTCAGGGAGGCCTTTTGAATTGCCGATTGAATTCTAGCCCAAGAGTCCTGTAGGAGGGAGATGTGTTCATCCACAGCTGGAACTCCAGAGGAGATATTGGAAATAGGTAGGCGAGCCGGGTGAAATCCGTAATTAATAAAGAAAGGTGTCTCACGAGTGGATTCATTCCTGGAGGAATTAAAGGCATACTCAGCCCAGGGAAGTAATTCCGCCCAGTCATCCTGGGAGTCAGAGACGAAGCACCTTAAATACTTCTCGAGAGATTGATTAACCCTCTCTGTCTGTCCATTATATTGAGGGTGATATCCCGAAGAAAAGGAGGAAGCAATGCCTAGTCTTCTGGTGAAGGTCCTCCAGAATCTGGAAACGAATTGAGAGCCAAGATCCGATACGATGGATGTGGGTATGACATGGATCCAAAAAATCTCTTTGGAGAAAATATCAGCTAGGGCGGGTGAGGAGGGTAATCCTTTGAGAGGAATAAAATGTGCCATCTTGGAAAACTGATCCACCACTACTAGAATGATGTTCATGCCATTCGACCTAGGCAATTCGACAATAATGGGACCAAGGGATGGGTAAGGGCAAAAGAAGACCATGGGGTCTCTGGTGGGGAATCTTATTGCATGCAAATACCGGACAGGCCCGGGTAAATTCAAGGATGGATTTGGCCATATTGGGCCACCAGAAGGTGCGACGGATGAGATCCAAAGTCTTCTTGAAACCCGGATGTCCTGCCAAACGGGAAGCATGCCCCCATTCCAGAATCTCAGGAATAAACTTGGGCTCCACGTTTAAGGTGTCCTTCGGGATCTCAAGATCGCTACGAAGGTGTCTTTGAGACTTGATGATCTTCTCAAGATTCTTGAATGTAGCGACCGCGAGGATATTTTGCTTGGGAAGGATAGACTCGGTAGTTTTCTCCGGTCTCTCTTCAGAAGAATATTGTCTAGAGAGAGCATCCGCCTTGACATTCTTAGTGCTGGGAATGTAAGACAAAATTAAATTAAACCTGGAGAAAAATAACGACCAGCGGGCTTGGCGAGGGCCTAAGCGGCAGGCATTCTCGATGTATAAAAGATTTTTGTGGTCCGTGGGAATACTGAACAGCTCTTTTGACCCCTCCAACAGATGCCTCCATTCCTGAAGGGCCAACTTGATGGCCAAAAGTTCCCTATTGCCCACATCATAGATCCTCTCAGCTGGGGAAAACTTCTTAGAGAAAAAACCGCAAGGGTGAAGTTTATCCTGGGGAGAAAATCTCTGGGATAGGACTGCGCCGGCCCCACAGTCCGAAGCGTCTACCTCTAGGGTGAATGAAAAATTGGTGATCGGGTGTCGGAGGATGGGAGCTGAGACAAATGCTTGTTTCAGTGTTTCGAAAGCTGTGACTGCCTCAGGAGACCAAGACGCAGGATCAGCTCCTTTTTGGGTCGGAGCGATGATGGTGGAGAAGTTACGAATAAACTTCCAGTAATAATTGGAAAAGCCTAGAAACCGCTGAATAGACTTGAGGGGGTTGGGTTGCGGCCAATCCACTACGGCTTTAAGTTTCTCAGGGTCCATGGCCAATCCCGTGTTGGAAATAATATATCCAAGAAAAGAGGTGGTAGACTGGTGAAAGAGAAATTTCTCCAACTTGGCAAACAAACGGTTTTCTCGGAGGCGGGAGAGTACAAATTTAGTATGGATGATATGATCCTGTAGATTCTTGGAAAAAATAAGGATGTCATCCAGATAAACAATTACAAAACGATTAAGGACATCCCGAAAGATTTCATTAATAAAGTCCTGAAAAAACGCCGGGGCGTTGCATAAGCCAAAGGGCATCACGAGATATTCGTAGTGGCCGCTACGGGTGTTGAAGGCGGTCTTCCATTCGTCGCCCTCCCGGATGCGAATAAGATTATACGCCCCGCGATGGTCAAGCTTGGAGAACAGGTTAGCACCTTGAAGTCTTTTGAAGAGTTCAGAGATGAGTGGACTCCAAGTTGCATCGGCTCTGGAGCCTCCAGAGAGGGCAGCGGGGAGACGGCAGGTCCTGTGGTTGAAGAGAACCTGGTAAAAGGAGCACGGAAGGTCATAAATCGGAGATGCTGCCGCTGAGCGCGGCGTACCTGAAGGCGCTGATGCACTCGAAAGGCTTGGGAGATGAGTTCGTCCAGAAGCCCTGGCCTGGGTTGTGAGGCGAGCTCATCCTTCACAGAATCCGTTAAGCCCCGCCAAAAGACTGAGACTAAAGCCTCCTGGTCCCATCATGTCTCAGCTGCTATGGTCCTCAACTCCAAGGCGTATTGGGCCATGGGACGACGTCCTTGAGAAAGCTCAAGCAAAGAGTCAGAGGCAGTTTCTTGGCGTGCGGGGGTATCGAAGACCTGTCGAAAGTCTTGTCTAAAGGCTGCGTAGTCGCTGGTGATTTCGGGATGTAGTTCCCAAATCGGGGAGGCCCATGCCAGTGCATTCCCTGTGAGTAGGCTGTACACATATGCCACTTTCTTACGACCAGTGGAATACTGCTGTGGGGCCATCTCAAACTGGATCTCGCATTGATTGAGAAAACCGCGACAGGCGTGCGGATCCCCCGCATACGGTTTAGGTGCCGGGATCTTCGGGCCAGAGGTCGCGGCGGATAAAGGTTCTGCCAACAGCGGCGGTGTGGCCACAGGTGGTGCCTGAAATTAAAGGTCCTGTACCTGTTGAGTGAGGAGAGCCATTTGATCAGTTTGGGCCTGGACTTGTTGATACATGGCCGTCATCATGGAGGCCATGTAGTCTGGTCTGCGTCTTGTGGGCTCGACATAATGTTACGCCGGTGCTGCCCGCAGACCAGACTCGTCCCTTATACTGAGGTGGGGACATATATGTGCATGCACCCGCAGCAGAAGGAGCGTGTCCGGAGTGTGGTGTTTTGGTGTTGCCAGGCCAGGTGGGAATAGGTGTAGCAATACTTGCCGGTACCGGTACAGAAGAGACGAAGTCGTTGCCGTTAGCCAAGGTCAGGGAGAGAGAGATCCGGGAGGTCGAGGTCCAAGCTGTGGTCGAGGGATGAGAGAATCTGCAAGGTCAAGTGGGATCCGAGGTCCAGAGCCAAAGAGGAATGTCCGCCATGCCGGGTCGCAACCTGAATAAACGAAGAGCAAAGGGAGAGCCAGAATAAACATCCTCAAGCAGAGACTATGTCGAGCAATGTGAGAGAGGCAAGACAGGTACTATATATTGCGGCTGACCAATAGGGAACGGAGGCAGTCCTGGAGGAACATGAGGAGCTGTCCTGGATTGGTTCCTATGATAGGCAGCCAGGTGGGGAGCTTTAGGGTTAAGTGGCAGCCTTTGTGAGAATTGGGGGCGTGGTTTCACTGCTAGTGCAGTGAATAAATTATCCTTGCCCGTCATGCGCTCTGTAAAGTTGGAGAGCGCGCGCCCGGGACCAGAGGGAACCGCCAGAGCTCTGAGAGACCGAGGGGAAGCGCCGGCCCGCTGGGAACGAGGGGGGCACCCCCGCACAGCGGGAGCAGGTCGGGTGAAGTGAGGAAACCGTCACACGGCAGCAGGGGCATTCTGAGGTGAGGAGGGGTCGCGCTGTGAGCGCCGCGATCCCTGCATCCTCACACGGATGAAGCTGAAAAGATGGGACATTCTCTGGAAGTGGAGGTGGAATTGCAACTCAATCCCAAAGAAGCTGAACTGGCAACACCATGGAGTGGAAAGAGTGCAGAAGACAGCTTCAAGAGCGGAAAACTGAAAGGGCTACTCTCAAACGCTCTACAACTGTCGCCATACAGTCTGCCTACAAAAAGAGGAGCGCCCGACGCAACGGAAATCTCATGACCGCACACTCAGTAAAAAGACTTTACTTGGAAAAAGTTCTCCTCAAGCGACTGAGGAGTGCTGATCTCAAGCACCTTCGGGAGGAGACACAAATAAACTGGAGAAGGGGCTCCCATCCCAACGGGACTGAGGGTTCTCTTCCTCCATCCACTCTCATTCAAGTCACAGAGATATCTCGATGAGAGTGGAAGAATGGGCTTCGGCCATGGTAAGCCCGAGCTTCCCACAAAAAGGGGAGGTATAAACAGGGTCTTATCCCTGTTAACAGGCTTGCCTCTAATCCAGCAGTGTGCTGGTTAATTGCACACCTGCAATCAACCACCACCTGTCTAATCACAGCTCTGTGAAAAAGCCTGTTCTCAGAAACAGGAAAGAGATTTTCCTCAGTACACAAGGGTGCTGACAAGAGGAAAGCAGAGAAGCCTGCACACAGAGGTCATGAACAGAAAGGCTTTACAGAGATCAAGGCATCCAAAGACCTATATTCCTGGACACAGGGGACCCAGGAACCTACCAGAAACTGACATGAAGGGCCACCTGCTTTAAGGTATCTCTTGAGACTTTGGGGAATAGGGTGGTAATGGGATTATCCCTCCAGCCTTGGAGAAAGGGACTGGAGAAGTAAGTTAGCCCTTACACAGGGATAGGCGTTTGTTATTTTGTGTTTTTGTATATTTTGCCTGCATTAAGGAACAGGCTCAATAAAGCCAAGATATAATTTCACCCTAATCGGTCTCCATTATATGTACCTCTGAACATGTCTCTTACAGGGATGGAGTTAGCGGTGGAGTTTGGATGTTGTCTGTGGCGCACATACATATATAAATATGTAATATTAAACATTCATGTAACTAACACTTCTGATGCGTCATCAATGCATCAAAATTGGCAGTCACATTTTTCTCAACATAAAAGACAAATGCAAGTAGACGCAATCTATTCTGAATGCACTATGTATAAACATAACGCACACAATACAAAGAATAAGAAAACGGGCGCCTCATGTAAGAACGTGAATAAGGATAGCAACCTATGCCTTACTCATGATTTAAGGCGGGAAATCGATTTTATGACACAATGCACTTTTTAAAATTTGTTTTAATAAAAACCCAAAAAAAACAATTTATGTTGCTCCCCAAGGTTACAAGTCGATTAAATGGTAATGTATTTTTATCCTCAGACATAGGCTTTGTTTGGTTCCTGGGATTTTATACAGAACGTTATAGTTATTGTTTAGAGAAACAATGTCTGAGTTGTGTTAGCCATTTTTTCTTGATAGTCTAAGATTACAAATGCTTAATGCTGCTAGTGAATAGTATTTAACGAATTAAAACAATGGATCAACTGCAATTGTTTTCAACTCACTTTATTTACTCACAATATTTTGTAGGGTTCTAACTAAACAAATAGATTATAAAAATGTAACTATGACAAATGGAAACACATACAGGATAGAAATGAAACCTCTATGGGCTTTTGGGGCTTTATGCCAAATTATTTATTTGTTATTTGTATTTCAATTCTTCTATAATGTATACTAAAATGGAAGGATGACATTTTACTCAAACATGTTAACACTATTTTCAGATACAATCTAATATATTGTGTATGTGGAGTCATCTGCAGATAGTATTTTTAGCAGCACTTGGCATAAGTTGCTTCCAAAACATGCAACACTTTTGAAAACAACATTTGAATTCAATTTTTTTAGGTGTAAGAATAATGTTTACAGAATGTGCAAGGCAAAATGTCAGCGCCACTTATTTTAATAACCATAGGAATGTTATCGGTGACTGAAACCTAACACCCCCCTGTGTAGTATGCGATTTATGACTCGAGGTGTTAAATAGTCCCCGAATGTTAGTGATATACGAGAGAGAGAGTGTGTGTGTGTATGTATGTAAATATAATTGGTATAGAGCCCACAGTGTATACAGTGCTTACAAAAGGTGTATGTGTGGAGTGGGAGTGTATATCAATGGTGTGGGTAGGTGTGGAAATGTAAGAGGCTGTAGCATTACTAAAAGTGTGAGCAGATACTAAGGCCAAAGAGTTTAACAAAATTATCCTTTTTCATAAGATTATAATTTTATTTTAGCCTAATTGGTAGGAGCGCAGGAATCGTTCTTTTAGTTTCTCTACATGTAAGGCCTATCTTTTTAACCAACAGCAAACTTCTATAGGGAGGAGCACGGTATTATATACAGTTTCTCGCAAATATTAGGCAATCCTTTTCCTTGCTGCATACTCCCTAAAGGCATTTTAAATATAGTATCTCTGAAACGGCATAGGGGTAGGTTTATTGGCTCCTCTGCTTTACATAGCAGTTACAGTGCACCTACCAATTCTCCTATTAGTGCAGGTATAATAAACCCCAGAGTCAGTCTGGACATCACCCTCTATTGAAGAGTAGGTGAATGTATAAGGGTGACAGAAAGAAATATGTGTAAGTTTTATTATATTCACTAGGGAATTTATGCACCCACTGTTTGCCTCTCAGTAAGGTAACTAGAAGTGAACAGCCTCTAGAGAGGAAAAATGGAGCACAGCGCAGGGACAAACAGCAGGATCCACCACACCACAGGTTAAAACTAATTTATTGGTATAGGGGGAGACACCATAAAACCGGACAATAACTACTCTGACGCGTTTCGGGCTAAGCCCTTTGTCAAAGAGTAAGGTAACTATGTTACAGGCTTTGGCCAGATTTTAATTGCACTACTCACAGAAGCTTATGCTTTATTTAACCCATTCGTGGCATTCACACATTTTTTCACCAGTCCATGGGACAATTATTACATATATTCAGTGTAGGTACCTGCATACGGGTATGCCTTGTCGTAGCATGCAGGCTTATAAATGCTTTGGCCAAAGGGTTTAACAAAATTATATATATATGTGAGTGAAAAGAGAAAAAAGTAACCAGTATGGGAGCACTCAGGTATGCAAGTTAATAGTTGCAAGTTGCTGCAGCTCTATGAATTCCCCTGCTCGTGCCAATTTTTTTTTAAAATAAATAAATAATCCCCCTCCCTGATTGGGTTAACGCGGGGAAGAGCCCCTTCCCCTGATCTCCTCCCCCTTCTGATCTCCTCCCCCTGATCTCCTCCCGTGAGTCAGGGGGGGCCCGACCGGGTGCCTGTTAATGACATTTAAAAAAAAAGTTTAAAAAAATGGCGGCGATTCCTGTGGTCCCGGAGTGTCCTGCCATTTGCGCTGCCTGTGGGCCCGCTGCCTGTTCCCCCCAGCAACCCACAAATCAGAAAAATGGCTACCG
The DNA here is from genome assembly GCA_036426205.1 of Ascaphus truei. Lineage (NCBI taxonomy): Eukaryota > Metazoa > Chordata > Amphibia > Anura > Ascaphidae > Ascaphus > Ascaphus truei. Next base: position 1,901 of record WSYH01006030.1, on the reverse strand, counting down.
CTCACCTAAAGTGTCCTATTTAACATATGTGCTGGTAATCAAAAGATAGGGTGCATACAGGAGGGGTATGTACTAGAAAACGGTGAAAGGTCACAGCAGTGGCCTAAAAGATTCCTATTTGCGGTGCATACAGGAGGGGTATGTACTAGAAAACGGTGAAAGGTCACAGCAGTGGCCTAAAAGATTCCTATTTGCACTCGCTAAACCAGAAATGCTAGGCTGGGAAAGATTCAATCCTTGGAGTAACCTCCATAGCCATACATAAACAATATTAAAATCACATTTATTTAACATATATACAAGAAATCTTAATTATTAAAACGCCACTATGTGGCTCCAGGGGGGCACAGAGAGAAGGGTGAGTAGTCAGTGAGTGCTTATAAACTCATCTGGACAATGAGAAACTCCAATTGAGTTCAGGGCAATGTACACATAATATATACACCTCGAGCCCAGCTTCTAGTTGACAGGCAGCGCCTTCAAACACAACCAAACAAAACAATACGATATATTGGGACATACAACAACCGGTGGCAGGATCTGAGAAAGATCTTTACCAAACATTGGCATATCCTTATTAATGATGCTGATTTGAAACAAGTCCTTAGAGACACACCAACAATGGCCATGCAGAAGAGCGAGAAACCTCAAGGACACAGTCACTACAGAGAAACTAAACCTAGAACATGGCTAGGAGACAGGATACCCACAGGGTCGTACCCGTGTGGCCGGTGCAAGGCCTGCCCATATATGAAGGTAACCAAAACCATTCCACAACCACTAAGCAGTGCCTACGTCATCAAGAACCATATTAACTGTCTGTCTGAAGGGGTTATATACCTCATTACGTGTAGATGTGGCGCACGCTACGTAGGAAAGACACATCGGGCCCTAAAAGTAAGGGTCCTAGAACATCTGGGGTCTATAAGGAATAAAAAAGATACCCCCGTCGCCCGTCACGTACTAGGTGAGCATAATGGTGACCCCAAATTCCTCACCTTCTGCGGGATTGAACACCTACCCTGGGGTCCCCGAAAGGGTAACTGGGATAGACGTCTGATGCAGCGTGAGTGTCAATGGATATTCACGCTGCAGACTCTACAACCAGGAGGCCTCAATGAGGGGTATATTTACTCAGCATTTTTATAGGGTTACATTTCCATCTGCCCCATGAATAGGTCAGAACATCTGAGGATGACACTATTTAGGCTAACAAGGATGATTTGCAGGATGGCAATTGCAGGGGTCCTTACCCCTAGCATGACCGTATTGACCTATAGCGGTCTCCCCAAAATAAGTACACTCTTACTCTACAGAGACAGTTTAATCCTCATATCAGGATGTCAACATCACCACTATAGATTATGGGGTGAGTGTGAGATAACCAAACCACCTACCTCAGTAGACACGGCTGGAGCTTTAGTTAAATAGAGTCTTAAGCTCAAGAAAGTCCATATTGACTCTATAGGTGGACATTAGTCAGGGTATCATTCCTACACTACTGATATCACGTTGTCCACAATACCATTATAAATTATGGGGTGAGTATGTGATAAGTTAACCACCTAACCCAGTAGACACGGATGGAGTTTTAGTTAAATAGAGTCTTAAGCTCAAGACGTCCATATTGACTCTATAGGTGGACATTAGTCAGGGTATCATTTCTACACTACTGACACACCAAAAGAGATCTAAATAATTAATAACCCCATAATGTATACTTATTTGGGACTGCTATGACAAATGGTCAAAATTAAAATATACATATACTTACCACTTATGGAGGTTCATAGCATGCTAAATGTATAATCATCCTTGAGAGTCTGCCATTTTCCAGACCTTTCGATTTCAATATATATATGTGTTCACTACAGAAATCACACAACACATGCCAGACTGAC
>WSYH01006029.1:30000-40612 GCA_036426205.1 Ascaphus truei | reverse complement strand
ATAGATATCTATATATATTTATATATATATATATAATATATATATATATATAATATTAATATATATATATATATATGTAACACCTTCCCCCCTCAGAGAGATTTGCATGCTACATACATTATAGTGCTAACCTGCAGGCTCACCAAAGGCCTGGGCTTTCGCTCATAGGGAGCTTGGTGGTGCGGGGCACAGCGCCTCCACCAGTGAGAATCCCAACATAGGCGGGATTGCTCCTCACGGGAACCTATACAGCAAATATCCACAACACACTTAACACAACACACAACAGTGATAAGCAATACTTATAACTTAACTAAGTATGGTAAAACCTATCCCTTGCTTCATTTTTGCATAGCCAGTATAACCAACCCCACACTGAGGAGACCCATTAAAGTCGAAACAGTCTGTCTGTGGGTGGATTTGCTGGCTATGCATCTTAACCCTGGCTGTGCTCAAAGCTGTGACTATGCAGCAAGCTTAAGCCTATAGGGAACCATGTTTATTGTTTTAAAGCAAAATGTGGCACTGTGTGCTCATTTGAATGTCATTTCCCAGAATCCCTTGCTGCAGTGGAAGTGCTGTGTGCTGGTGATAATGGTGAAAGGCGGGTGTGCAGACCTGTCTAAGACATGCAAATGCGCATACAGTAATATTTCCATTTGCTAAATGCTTTGCTGTGGAGGGTTTTGTCACTTTTTTACCCCGCCATAAAGAATATATATATATAATATATAATTTATATATATATATAATATATATATATATAATATATATATATATAATAGATAGATAAGATAGATAATAGATAGATAATGATAGATAGATAGATAGATGATAGATTCCTAGACATGATAAGAATTATTGTTTTACAAGCCCAAAGGCTATTATTCTTTATTAAGGTTCACTACACATGTTTTTATAAGTATGTGTGTGCATATTTTAAGCATGTTTGAAAAGAAGACAATCTGAATCAATCACATTAAATGAAAAAAACATGCCACATGCTGGTTCCAGTATAATCTGAATATCACAAATTGATTTCAGTCTTCTAAGATCATCTAAAAGACTATTTACTGTTCATTCTTGAATGAAAGTCACTTACACAGTAATGCTTCTTAAAAGTCTACTGATTGATATAATGCACACCATTTTTTATGGTACTATTCATTATGTACTGAAGAAACTTTATGTAAACCTGAAACAGAACTGCCTCATTAAACAACAAACCTAAGACAAAAAGCACTTTATGAGCTATAGCACATCATCAAGTATGGACATGTGTTTGCCGTTTAAGACAAGTTGTGTGAGGGAGTCCATTTGGAACAGGAGAATATAACTACCAAGGTTTATCTTTTATAACCATAGAGATCTATTAACTAAAGTAAGTTCTGAAATTGTTATTGTTAATTAACTGGAACTATAGCAATGGAAGTTAGCATAATGATAAAGCTTAGTGTGTACATTTCTATGTACTGCTGAAGAAAGATGTAGGATTCTATCCAGATTGACTATCTCTGCAAAATTTATTGTATTATATAAACAAAAAAATACTGCAGGTAGATATATTTAAAAAGTATATTTAGAAAACTAGAATGATAGTTCTCATGGAAATGCCTTAAACTGATGAAATGTTATTACACTATGAATTGATAAAGAAAAATGCACATCCAATAATGCATTACATTATACAGAGGTGCGCAAACTTGCGGTGGACCCCCAGGGGGGGGGGGGGGCTAGACGCCTGCATGGGGGCAGGGTGGTTTACAGAGGATCCGCGTGCTTCCCGATGCACTTAATTAAGTGCCGGGGAGCTGCAGGGCCTCTGTAAACCTTTACTTACCCCTTGGCTCCACACGCGTCGCCATGGCAACGCGGCATCAAATGACGTTGCGCAACGTCATGTGACATCATGTTGCTATGGCAACGTGACGTCATGGACGCTGGGCTGAGGTAAGTGGGGGTGAGGGGGGGCGTGGGGGTGAGGTGACCGCCGGCAGGGGGCACATGAAAAAAGTTTGCGCCTCCCTGGGATAGTACAAAACCTGATGAATGTCTGGTTTACTCATTGGCACAAGGGGCAAAGAGTCACAATGGACACAAAATAATTTGGTTATTTTCTTTATTTTGTCACCTGATTATTATTGCTTTTCATGTCGCAGTACATTATTGTGGCCTATTTTTATCAACGTTTGTAAATAAAATCCAGTATATTGTAATGTGGCACCGGTTTGCATTGTATGTCACCATCCATGCAATGTTTCTGTAAATTCTGAAGTGTATCACACAAAAAAATGATAATGTCACTTCCTTATTCTTACACATACTTTGTCTATAAGCAGACCAACTATATGTTAATGTATGTATCTAAACTTTAAAACCTCTTGTGTATGGATATTTAAGGTATAATACAGTAGGCTTATTTGTCTTAAGCATTATAGAAACATTTTTAAATAATTATTATGTTGGCTCAACAAATGGTATCACAAAACTGCAAATAATTTAGTATTATTTGGGATTATATATGTTTGTGTATAAAAACCCTTCGGGAGACTAGCAATGAGCTAAAAGTACAGTACTTATAGTCAAGTTCTGGGACAAATTGCCCTGCTCCTCCTCTTTCTCTGCACAGTACTTCCCCTCTACTCCTAAATTCATTCATGTGAGAAGCTAAGTACACCACTTAATTTTGTATTGTATTGTATGTCTTTATTTATATAGTGCCATAATGTACATAGCGCTTCACAGTAGTAATACAATGTGGTAATCATATAAATAACAAATAATATAAATAACAATCATGGGATAAGTGCTTCAGACATAAAGTAACATTAAGGAGAGAAATCCCTGCTTCCAGAGCTTACAATCTAATGGTAGGTAGGGGAACGTACAGAGACAGTATTGTATTGTATTGTATGTCTTTATTTATTAGCGCCATAAATGTACATAGCGCTTCACAGTAGTAATACATATCATATAAATAACAAATAATAATAATAACAGATCATTGGATAAGTGCTTCAGACATACTGTAAAAGTAACATTAAGGAGAGAGGTACCTGCTCCGAGGAGCTTACAATCTAATTGGTAGGTAGGGAAACTTACAGAGACAGTAGGAGGGAAACTAGTAAGTGCGTCTGCAGGGGCCCAAGCTTTATGTGTCATGTGTCCATGATTAACCAGTGCTACTAAAATGCTTCTTAAGCCGATGTGTCTTAAGGTGTAGTCTTTTTAGGTGGATAGCGAGGGGCTATCGGGTATTGAGGGAAGGCATTCCAGAGGTGGGGGGCGAAGGAACGGTTTAAGTGAGAGGAGCTTTATGATACAAGGGGTAGAAAGAAACATCCTTGAAAGAACGCACAGTTCGGGATGGTGCATAGCGAAATTAGGCTGAGATGTAAGGAGGAGGGGCAGAAGAATAACTGGGGGGTCGGTGGTGGTTGGGGGATTCTGAGTTGAGGGCAGAAAATGTACAGTTTAAAAGTGAGGAGGTAATTACTGGAGAACGTGTGGAGGACTGGTAAGTGCGTCTGCAGGGGCAGGCTTATTTACTCAGTGTCCAGTATCCACAGTGCTATTCATATGCTTCTTTAAGCAAAATGTGTCTTAAGTGGGTCTTAAAGGTGGAAGAGAGACGGTGCTAGTCGGTATGAGGAAGGGCATCCAGAGTGCAGGCAGTCAGTGAGAAAGGTTTAAGGCGGGAGAGGGCTTTAGATACAAAGGGGTTAGAAAGAAGACATCCTTGAGAAGAACGCAATATCGAATGGTGCATAATGAGAACTTAGGCTGAGATGTAGGAGGGCAGACATGTAAAGCTTTAAAGTGAGGAGAGAATTGAGTGGGAGATGCGGGATTTGATCGGAAAGCCAGGAGAGGGATTTCAGAGTTGAGAACACAGAGACAGATTTAGGAAAGAGTAGAGTGTTCTGGCAGCACGTTAGGATAGATTGTAGGGGAGACAGGTGAGAGGCAGGAAGGCTGACAGCAGGAGGTTACAGTAATCAAGGACAGGAAGAATGAGGGCCTGAGTCAGAGTTTTAGCAGTCGTGAAACAGAGGAAGGGCGTATCTGTGTAATATGCGGAGGAAAAAACGACAAGTTTTAGAAACGTTTTGAATGTGAGAGGAGAATGTGAGAGAGGAATTGAGTGTGACCCCTAGGCAGCGTGCTTGGGCTAGTGGTGAATGATCGTATTTCCAACAGTAATTTGGAAGGAGGTAGTAGGGCCAGGTTTGAGATGAAGTATAAGAGCTCTGTTTTTGCCATGTTAATTTAAGTCGGCGGATGGCCATCCAGTGATATTCCAGAGAGACATTCCGAAACTTTGTCTGAACAGCAGGTGTAAGGTCAGGGTTTGAAAGGTAATTTGTGTGTCATCAGCATAGAGGTGATATTTAAACCCAAATTATGTGATTAGGTCACATAGAGAGAAAGTGTAAAGAGAAAAAGAGAGGGGTCCCAGAAACAGAGCCCTGGGGTACCCCCAGCAGAGAGTCGATAGAGAGGAGGAGGTGTTAGCAAAAGAGACACTGAAAGTTACGATGGGAGAGGTAAGAGGAGATCTAGGATGGAGCTTTGTTCCGAATACCAAGAGTATGGAGAATGTAAAGGAGAAGAGATTTTTCCACGGTGTCAAATACTGCAGAGAGGTCAAGTAATATGGACAGAGTTAATGACCTCTGTCTTGGCAGCATGGGAGTCATCAGTTATTTAGTTGAGGGCTGTTTTCAGTAGAGTGAGCAGTGCGAGAGCCAGATTGTGAGGGTCTAGAGAGAATAGGTGTTGAGAAAGTGTACATCGAGAATAGAGACGTTCAAGGATTTTTGGAGGCAAAAGGCAGGAGGGAGACAGTTTTTTAGTTAGATGGACAGGTAGAGTCGCTTGCTGTTTTGAGTAATGGTATAATGGTTGCATGCTTGAAGGAGGATGGAAGGTACCAGAGTAGAGGGAAGTATTAAATTTAATCGGACATCATATAAAAAATGGAGTCAACAAGAGCATTCAGACCCAACATTAGATCGTCTGTTCTTTTTGTAAAATAAAAACTATGGCAAATTGCTAGCCTTATTTACAATCACCATAAGCACATAGGGGTGAAAGAGAGTGTCCGTGCCACAGCAAACAGCAGGTCTGACGTTCAGTTCCAAGGATTGTACAAAAGAAGCTTATAATGAGATGAATACACACTTGTAACCAGCAGGCTACAGCACAGCCCCTCTACGCTTTTCACGCTGTACTAGCGTTCATAAGCCTTATCAACCACTTATCGCCCAAAATGCCTACTGCTATTCAGTAAGCTGATAAGTGGTGATAAAAGACTGAATCGCTCCAAAAAAATTGGTCATAAATAATAACTGAGGCAGCGGTGAAAAGCCACTTATCACCGCTTCTCGGCATGTTCATAAACGCACACGCAATTCTAGTAGCATGATTAGGCTATGAACGCCTATCACCGCTCTAGAATGGTGATTTTATCACAAAATCCTCACGCCAGAAAAAGTTGGTGGAAAAGTGTTGGAAACCTGAAGAGAAGCCGAGATGGGACATTAGAAAAAAAAATACATTTTCCTTGCATAGGATTGATGCTGGGAATCTCTGGAGCTGATATACATTAATATTGCACCAGAGACCCCTGGCATGAATCCTATGCCATAAAAATGGCATTACTGTAAACTTTCATTACCATAGCGGATAGTCTCAGGGACACCCTACTTCCCAGTTACAGGCCCCGTTATGGGGGTGCCCGATATCTCCTATGCATTTAATTTCCACGTCACAATTGACCATGAGGAATAAAATGCATAGAAGATACCGGCACCCCATAACGGGGCCTGTTATCTCGGAAAGTAGGGGGTCCCGAGGCTGAAACCAATGCGTTCAGCTCAGGAGACCCCCGCTCATCTAAACTATTATCAAAATTAAAATTATACACATGCATTCGGGCGAGATTTGCATAGGAGAGATGGCTCTCTCAGAGCAGCTCTCTCTGGCAGCAGATACAACGCGCCGGGTAGGCCTTTTCAGAGGGTCGTTAATCAGATCACACGGCTAATCGCCTGTTTTGTGAATTTGCTATGACAGGTAATGAAGGCTTTCTGAATACCGTGATACCAACGCTCATAAAAATGGTGATTAAATGGCCCGGTGATTTTTTTTTATAACCTTTAGTGACATGAGGCCCATAGAGTACAATACCATTAATAATATTAGTACAGGAAGTTCTCCAAATTGTGGCACTGGCCGGCTGTTTCAGGCTTCAAGCCCAAGCGTGGGTTGCTACCTCCTTCCAGATGGGGTATGCTCCACGTTCTACTCATATTGTGATTTAGGCTCGGCTTTAATTATGTCCCGAGGCACGGATGCACATCAGACTCTGGCTTAACCAACACTACAACTAATTGATTCAATGGGTGTACGTCTCCCCACGCATCTCGCTGGATCGCTGCGGCGGGGGTGGGCCTGTGACGTAGGGAAGTATCAGGCAGAGGTCTTTTCAATGACGGATCTTATTGCGGGTCGCACATCGGTCTGAGACTCACATGACCCCTCTAACCGCGTTTTTTTGAAGCAGCATGCAAGGTGTGTGTGTGGGAGAATGGGTCTTCAGCACCGGGGCCAGTAGCAAGACAGGTGGGTGCAGAGCAAAAATTTCGGCGCTCCTTGTATTAGTTTATCATAAAGCCATTATTTTAAATAACCTTAATTATAACCCATTTGATTTAGCTCAACATTTTAATAGTAAATTAATATAATTTATGGTCTTATTTATCTTACCTTTCTGATATAAAATATTCTAACTGAAAAAACTTGATTTAAATCTGTTTTGTGTGATAATGGTGGCTGTACAGTAAAATTAACGAGAGTATCATTCAAATGACTGTGATCAACATAATAAACCATTTTCCATAGTTTTCTAGTTTTTAGACTACAAAACTGTTGATTGACGAAGATTCCATATTTATTCGCTTTATACTTTACAATGAGGCGAATACGTCCTAAAATACATATAACTTCATATTTTTGCTTTAATGGCAATTCTCTGATTCGATGTAGTGAGTTGACCATAGATAAGACAACCTACTCATTATATCAGATACAAATTGTCAATAATGATGCAAAATAATCAAAAGAAATCACCCCATCATTAGCACTTGATGAGAACAATCATTTGGCTACCAATAAAACTTTGGCAGTCAAGTTGGGATGTACTTGTAGGTTTATGTATTACCACTATGTACGTATCTTTTTACTAATCGTTTTATTCTTGATCTATTAACTCCCGCTTATTACTTACTTTTTACTTAACCAATCACTGAACAATTTCTTCTTATTACCTTTATTTTAGTGGTTGCCTTACAAGCCACATAATTTTGGTCTTGTAACTGTTTTTTTGAAGATTAGGTATGCAGGCAATAGTTGATTCAAATATATGGGCAATAATATATGAGTGGTTTGTCTAGGCCCATACAGGCGAGTGTAAGGGCGGAATCTTAACTTAGAACATGCATATTATCACTTAACTACAAAATTTGAGGAGTTTGAAGCACAATCTCAGAGTGAAAAACCAAGGAAGATTTTATTCAATCACTGATTCACTTTGTGCTCAATGATATAACCTTGGTTAAAGATCCAGTCAGATTTGCACTGCTAGAGAGCTTCTTTCTTGCATTCGTAAATTAATAACTTTTGAAGAAAAAGTTCGTAAGCTAGATGTATGTTGCTCATGTATATATGCTATGCACTTCAAAATGTAACAAACTTCATGGCACATAAATTCTACAACCTAGTCTATTAATACAGTATCACAATCCAATACATTTTTTTGAATAATATAAAGGGTCAAAGTTCTCAGTTATTAAATACAACATTGTAGCCTTTTTTAAGTTAGTGTCAACTGTTAGCATTCAGTTACTGGATTAATAATACATTGAAATGTTTTAAATTAAGTTGTCTTTTGATTGCTCTTCATTTTAAAATATCTGAAACAAATTGAATCTCTTTGAAATGATATACTTTATGTAGGATTAACGGATGCTCGGCCCGCGAGCCACGCGTTAGGTACCTGCCGCGATGGGATGGGTTGAGTCACCTCACTCCTGGGTTCTTGCACAAGATTCATGCTGTCAGTCCGTTGGAAACACCTCATGGTTGTCTTAGGCTGCCCCCGTGATCATCGCGGGCGAACGCTTCTCGTGGCGATGTACGCGCAAGTGCCGACATTCCTATTACCACCAGGACGAGACTATACCCGCGTCCCATACGCACGGAAGGTGGCTCACTGTTTCACACTACACGCCGGCGCCCGGCATCCCAAGGGTCACATCAGGGGGTTAACAACATAATTACTCTCACAGGGAGGTGGCAGTGCACTCCAACCGCCTGCCTATACTGAACAACCTATATTAATTATTCATCCATCTATGCCTACGAAGTTGCTTCCCTTTGTGCTTTCTTTGCTGCCTTTATGCTCAAAACCTCCGTTTAGGCAATATTAGCTGAGCATAAACTTCTGTTATAATGTTTTGACAGTGCTTGGCCTCAACATCTGCTGTTGCGTCACTGCGTCCTGTCCTGATTTCTGTTACCGGGGGGGTTTCACCTCAGCTTGTAACCCGATCACTGTCCCAAGCCTTCTCCTGACCCCTGACCTTTATCTGTATTTGGGACTTCCTACTAACTCCTGTACCCCAGCTACGGCAGCAACGACCCATCCCACTTCTCCATACTAGACCATGGGAGTATCAAACGACTTTTCTGACCGTCTCCTACCCTACCTGGCTACACGACCTTCACTCTGCAACTATCGGATGCAGATCACTGCATTGTAGGTCGAGTGTACAGTGGGCGGCCGGCTTTAAAACGATAATCAGCGGTGCCTCCGCAGTTTTAAAAACGCATTCGGGCGGCGCACGCTATCTTCGGACGTTTTCGCCTGTTTTCCCCCTTCCCTTTCCGCGCGCTCGTGGCTGCTTTCAAACTATAAGCGCGCATTAGCGTTTATCATTGACAGCGGGCCGCCGCGCGTGGAAAAACATCTGTTTTAAATGGAGAAAAAGCCCCGCTGTCAGTCCGCGATACCCCGGCAGTCTTTAGAATAAAGCTGGCCTGGATCAGTATATCACTATCCGGCGCCCCCACCGTCAGCGTCGATCCCGTCCTGTTGTGGTGGCCCAATTCGTTACACTTTTACTAAAAGTCATATTTCACTTTTGAATTATGTGCAAGTATTATACGTGATGACTGGTAATGTGTGTCAAATTCACTCTCAGAACAAGTTAATATCTTGTCTTGTAACCCATTATTGCAACAGTAGGTGAAGATTGCATCTACATAAATAAGCAATATGTCACAATAAATGGGAATGATCGTCCCCTTGGAGAGTTTATGGGGATATTATGATCAATCCTTTATCAAATATTAAGATGCGACTTAAATACTTCATATGGGTATTGACGTAGATGCTAGTCATCATAGAGAACGCAAAGCTGACAAAAACCGAGCATATATTTAATGCAAGTAAATAACACACTACAGGCAGTCCTTCGTTTTACAATGCTTCGCTTTAACAACGAACTGGCTAGCTCCAACGCTATGCAAATGCATACCTGTATTCTTTTTACCCGCCAAATGGCTTATCCACGCTCTACACGCTTTGCAAACGTTGTGTATGCTGTGTGTATATATATATACACACATTCACATAAATACGTTGCAAGCGTCCCTAAGCGTATATAGGTGATAATATTTGATGACTATATATTATTATTTAACTATATAATGATATTATTATTATGTTTATTTATATATATAATACAGTATATACACTAAATAATTTATGTGTGTGCTTGACATATCTGTACTTGCCTGCATAAAATTTGTGTGTATTTTAGTGTTAAAACAAGCCTTCATGAACTGAACCTTTCCATATAAACATGTTCCTAATGGAGAAACGGTTTCGTGTTTACACGCCATTTTGAGTACGCATTGTGTCGGATAACCGAGAGCTTACATGTTACTAGACAAATTATGTCATATTTCGTATTGTATTTCAATTATTATCTTTTTAATGATACATTAGTCGACAATTTTTTTCTTTAGCATTTTTCTTGTATGCTTCACTTTCACTTTCCCCTATCGACCAAAGGAAGAAAGCACACAGGACAAAACTTGGGATAAATTGGTAGCAGCTGTATTTTTAGAACTTAAACAACCATAAACATTGGCACCAATAAGGTACCCGCATCTGCAATCCAATCATACCAGTGTCGAGGGATACCCCAGCTCAAAACCCCGTTTTTCCAACTGCTGCAAAAACAAGCAAGCTTCAAAACACTAAACATCCTTGAAGTCTCTTTTTTTTTTGGGAAAAAAATAACTGCCCACGACAAACCAGGTATGCACTACCTAATACCAATTACATACTACACCAACTCTATATCAAGGGGCTGGACAAACCATTCCCCTTCCCCTGTCCCATAAAGCCGCTTCCCATTAATCTGCAATAACATACCATGCCTATACTTTTCTTCAACTTGGTTTTTTTGAATAACTCCCCCTTTTTTGTTTGTTCTGTTGTAAACAACTATTCTTTTTTATATTTTTTGGTTTTCCGTAA
>WSYH01006029.1:0-25000 GCA_036426205.1 Ascaphus truei | reverse complement strand
AACATTACTGCCGAGTTATGATCACCACCACCAACCTTAAAGGTAGATTGAATTTTCTGTTTATATGTGTGAATATAAAAACCACGTTAACTGCTACAATGTTTTAGGTTACTAAGCATGACCTGTTATACTATCACTACTTTCCATACACAACTGAGTATATATATGTCCCTTACAACTTAGATCGTAGTAGTGTTTCTCATTGACTCTACCCGGGTAGTCCATTAGGCTAGAAACACCCTTTCTAAGGGTTTCAAAGCAGCATCTGGTTTTTTACAGAGTTCTACTTTGTCCCTGCTGTATAATTATCTACTCCACCTACATAACTGGGCAGCTCACCCGCTCTCCTCTCTGATACTTCATAATAAACAATACACTATCTCTTGTAATCTTTTCATCTTGTATACTTATATTTCTGGATGTTTGGGGATATTAAATAGTTAATAGTTTGACCTAATACTTCCTACCCTACTATTCATAGCAGCCACTCAATATGGGGATTTTGAATACTGCATCTGTTTTTTTAATGTAAATTTAGACGTATAAAATTTTATTGTTTTTGATTTCTGCGGTGATTCTGACAGTACTAAGTGCTGACGAAGCAATTTTGGCAGTACAATTCTTTATGTCCATTAATTATCACTATTATTAGAGTGCTGTTTATAGAAGTTGCCTTTCTGATCAAAATTTCGTTTTTGATCACCTGTTACTATCATATATTAACCCTTTGGAGCACAAGTCATAATATTTCATTTCATGATACCAATTGGGTGATTGCGGTTTTCAGTTACATATTTAATATGCGCTAAATCATTTTTTAAATGCATCTTCTTATTTCTAAGCCCTAATATGGACCAATACCCTTTCTATATCTTTATCATGCTGTTTGAAAATAGATTAAATTTTTGAAAAGTTTTTCTAGGATGTAGAGATATTTCTGGCAAAGGTGAAGCAGAAATATAATCATCAAGAATTGAATAACCGCTCGCTGAGAAGTAGGAAAAGTTTTATGGAAGGCGCTAAGCAAACATTGTCAAGACACTAATTTTGTATCTCCTGAATCCTAATTTTATTGGGGAAAACTAGATGACCAACAGAAGACGAGTTACACAGTTTTATTAAGGTAAAGATTACAACCTACAAATTAGGTAGACTCACTCCTGGAACAGCAGAAAAATATATTTTTGCCAAGCTTCAGGCATGGGTAGCTTGCAGCCACCACATCAGGTATTTTTGCTTTTGATCTGCCTGCTGCCTTTTCTTCTGATGCCCTGAATGATGGTCGGTTCCAACATTCCCCTGCAGTTTGGAACTTAGCCTGGCTACATCGAATGTATCCCGAGAGTCGCTCAAAATACTGTTCACGGCTCCCACGGTAAAACCAAGTATCCGGCCACGTCCTCTTTTGTTACCTGTGAACCACAATTACTGGAAAATACAATCCATAAGAGCTCTAACCCTGGAACCTGTATCTGTGTCAAAAGAGTGCTACTGATCGTGCGAAATTATACAACAAAAGAACAAAAATACCCAATGCTAATCCATTGACAAATACCTAGTTTCATACTTCAATGGTATTATTCTCATGTACACTACCCCATGTCATTCTCCCTCCCTGCAGAGGTAATGAGAATTTTCACAGGTAGTGTTAGGACCTTCATACTGGTCCATTCTGTGATGTGGCTGCAGGTTATAACCGTTGCTAAATGGTTAGACTAAATGACGCCTTACTCCTGAGAATTCTACATTAAGTCATTTAACTCTGTATTTTGTCACATTGATTTAGCATTGGGTATTTTTTGTCTTTAGTTTATATAGTACATTACTGGAACAACCGTACCAGGGACTCTCACGACTTCACAAGCAGTCTCACCTAGTAATCTTGTCTGTAACTGATAATTGGTCTGTTAATATACGCCCATACATAGTTGGCCCAACAGTCCATGAAAAGGTCTGTAAATATAACGTGTATACTGTGCCCAGGACATACTTGAAAACCAGAGTTACCACTCAATAATTATTTCCTGGTTAACATTTTAAAATAATAAAATAAATGTGCCAATTTTTGCTAAAAGAAATTTGCAACAAAAACCACGCAAATTTTTTGTGGGTTTATGAAGATGTTCACATCTCTGCCGGAGATGAGGACTTAAATATAATATCAAGACATGTCTTGGATATTTAAAAAATAGGATGGAAGGAGAGGCAAAAGGGCACATAGACAAAGAAACTAAGGGGCCTAGGCGTAAGCGTTCATAAGCCACTTACCAAGCACTTATTGCCCAAATGCCTACTGCAATTCAGTACCGGTGATAAGAGGGGGACCATGCAGCAAGCTTAAGCCTATAGGGAACCATGTTAAAAATGGTTATTGAGGCAAAAAGTGACACTGTGTGCTCATTTGCATGTCATTTCCCAGAATCCCTTGCTGCAGTGGAAGTGCTGTATGCTGGGTGATAATGGGGAAAGGCGGGGTTGCAGACCTGCCTAAGACATGCAGATGAGCATACAGCTATATTTGCATATTTGCTTTCCTGTGGAGGGTTTTTGTCACTTTTTTTACTCACCATAACTTAACTCAGTATTATGGTTTAGCCTATCCCATAGCCTCTCTTGCATTCCCAGTAAAATCAACCCCACACTGATGAGACCCATCAAGGTCGAAACAGCTGTCTGTGGGTGATTTTCTGGGTATGCACCTTAACCCTGGCTGTGCTCAAAGCTGTGACCATGCAGCAAGCTTAAGCCTATAGGGAACCATGTTAAAAATGGTTATTGAGGCAAAAAGTGACACTGTGTGCTCATTTGCATGTCATTTCCCAGAATCCCTTGCTGCAGTGGAAGTGCTGTATGCTGGGTGATAATGGGGAAAGGCGGGGTTGCAGACCTGCCTAAGACATGCAGATGAGCATACAGCTATATTTGCATATATATATATCATGCAGAACACCTACATGCTCATATTGAACCCCCAAAATACCCACAACATATATATAAGCATATAAGTTTCACAGAGGAGTGCTACTGAGCATGGCAATCTATATATATTTAAAACCAGAGACATAACATAAAACACAGACAAAGCTCAGTGCACATCCAGAAAAACTTATATACGGTACAGTGCCTAAATATACATGTATATATAACTAATAAATAAAATGGTCTTTTAGTTTAACATTTTGGCCAAATTGTTGTAAGCCCTTGAGCCAACTTCACGGCGGACCACGTTTCAAGGGTCCCTACACTAATATAGATTCTTAATATCCTACCTAATTGATGCTCACTCCCTCCCACATTTAAATGGTTAAAAGCTCACTCCATGGCATCTCCCACTCTCAGGGGAACTTGCCTGCTTACAGTGTGATTGTGACAAATCTATTACAGAGTGCTTTTCCTGGTAATGTACAGGTTAATTAAAGCTTCAATCAGACTTAGAACTTTTGCAACTAATATTGACAGATTTATTATAAATCATTCTTCCTGGCAATGCACAGGTTATTAAGAATCTATATTAGTGTAGGGACCCTTGAAACGTGGTCTGCCGTGCAGTTGGCTCAAGGGCTTGCAATAATTTGGCCAAAATGTTAAACTAAAAGAACATTTTATTTATTAGTTATTTATACATGTATATTTAGGCACTGTACCGTATATAAGTTTTTCTGGATGTGCACTGAGCTTTGTCTGTGATTTATGTTATGTCTCTGGTTTTAAATATATATATTGCCATGCTCAGTAGCACTCCTCTGTGAAACTTATATGCTTACAGTATATATATGTTGTGGGTATTTTGGGTGTTCAATATGAGCTTGTAGGTGTTCTGTATGTTTTATAATTCTTGTTCAGCTAGTCTTAGCTAACCTATTGCAACTCATTTCCCAACCCACACGAACAAACCTGAAACGCACAACCATTCCTTGCTTGACTGGATTCTCTCGTCAAATCCCAGCAGGTTCCAATCTTCTGGCACCCTTCTTGACATGTTCAGTGACCATGCAATAGTGTACTGTGTAAGGAAAATTAAACCGCCCCAATCAAGCCCTAAAGTTCTCCTCACTAGAACATTCAGAAACTTTAACCCACAACAGTTTCTGGCTGACCTTACCAACTGCCCTTGGCACAGAATCGATTTAATTCCTGACCCTGATTCTGCGCTTGACTATTTCCAATCCGAGAACTTAAAACTCTGTGATACCCATGCTCCACTACGCAGAATAAGAGTACGGGGAGCCCACCTTCCATGGGTTACACCTGATCTTATAGCACTCTACCAGTTCATGGATGCCTTGTGGAAAAGCCACAAAATAACTGGCACTACCAAGGATCTCAATCACTACAGATGCTTGCGGAACGTATGCACAAGGCAAACAAGGCACGCAAAAGCACAATATCACTCTGACAATCTCCTCCAGAACACATCAAACCCAGCTAACTTCTGGAAGGTTATCAACAACATAATCCAGCCTTTTAACCACCAACAGCCAAGTAATATCACTAAGGGCGATATTACTCTGACAAACCCCACCGACATTGCAAATGCATTCAATGATTACTTTGTGGGGTGTGCTACTAACTTATTAGCAAAACGCAGCCCAAACCACAAACCTGAATCTCATCCTGGGAGTATCACTATAGCCCCACCCCCTCCCAACATTGCCCACAATTTTCAATTTGGCCCAGTATCCGAAGAGGAGATTACACAAGCGCTTCTCAAATTAAAACTAAGCAGCCAATGTGGACCGGACTTACTATAATCTAGGTTCCTAAGACTTGGTGCTCCAGCAATTGCCAAACCAATTGCTTCCATAGTCAACTCTATCCTGTCTGCAGGCCATATCCCTAAGACCTGGAAAGCTGCTAGAGTTGTCCCAATCTTCAAAAGTGGGGACAAAAACACTGTCTCAAACTACAGACCAATCTCCCTTCTCCCAATCCTATCCAAAGTCATGGAAAAATGTGTCCACTCCCAATTAAGAGATTACTATAACAAGACAAATTTCCCTAGCCAATTCCAATCTGGCTTTCGCGCCAAACACTCTACCGTAACTACCATGCTAAAAGTTTGCAATGAAATCCAGTGTGGAATGGAACGGGGTCAACTCACTGGTGCAGTATTCCTAGATTTTGCAAAGGCTTTTCATACTGTTGATCATGCTATCCTGCTCAACAAACTCCAGAGCTCTGGAATAGGGAAGAATGCTTTAAACTTTAGGCACTGTACCGTATATAAGTTTTTCTGGATGTGCTCTGAGCTTTGTCTGTGTTTTATGTTATGTCTCTGGTTTTAAATATATATATTGCCATGCTCACTAGCACTCCTCTGTGAAACTTATATGCTTATATACAGTGCTCGACAAACCCGGTCGCCCACTCGCCAGACGCGAACGGAAATTGGCCGGTGGCCAGCTACTTTTTCCCCCTGCTCTGCGCAAATTTTTTTTTTTTTTAAATAAATACAAATATCCTCCTGGCTGATTGGCCAATTGGTCGTGACACGGAATGGAGCCCTTCTCTGCAGGGGTAAGTAATGGCTGCTCCCTGTCTCCTGCCCGCGCTTCCCCCCTCATCCCCTCCAGTCTCCGCTCCTGTCGGGCAGGAGATGACAGCAGGGGATTTCCCCCCCTCCCCTGTCCCGCTTGCCCTCTGGTTCCGCTCCTGTCCCTGTGGCTGCACGCGTGGGGCAGGAGATGACAGCGGGCAATGTCTCCCCCACCTCCCCTGTCCCGCTTGCCCTCCGGTTCCGCTCCTGTCCCTGTGGCTGCATGTGTGGGGCAGGAGATGACAGCGGGCGATGTCTCCCCCCCTCCCATCCCGGTTGCCCTACGATCCCCGCTTTCCCCCAGTGCCCGTGGCTGCTCCTGATGCCAGCAGGGGTGTTCCCCTCATAGATAGATAGATAGATAGATAGATAGATAGATAGATAGATAGATAGATAGATTCCTAGACATAGATAAGAATTATTGTTTTACATAAGCCCAAAGGCTATTATTCTTTATTAAGGTTCACTAACAATGTTTTTATAAGTATGTGTGTGCATATTTTAAGCATGTTTGAAAAGAAGACAATCTGAATCAATCACATTAAATGAAAAAAAAACTGCCACATGCGGTTCCAGTATAATCTGAATATCACAAATTGATTTCAGTCTTCTAAGATCATCTAAAAGCTATTTACTGTTCATTCTTGAATGAAAGTCACTTACACAGTAATGCATTCTTAAAAGTCTACTGATTGATATAATGCACACCATTTTTTATGGTACTATAATTCATTATGACTGAAGAAAACTTTATGTAAACCTGAACAGAACTGCCTCATTAAACAACAAAACCTAAGACAAAAAGCACTTTATGAGCTATAGCACATCATCAAGTATGGACATGTGTTTGCCGTTTAAGACAAGTTGTGTGAGGGAGTCCATTTGGAACAGGAGAATATAACTACCAAGGTTTATCTGTTATAACCATAGAGATCTATTAACTAAAGTAAGTTCTGAAATTGTTATTGTTAATTAACTGGAACTATAGCAAATGGAAGTTAGCATAATGATAAAGCTTAGTGTGTACATTTCTATAAGTACTGCTGAAGAAAGATGTAGGATTCTATCCAGATTGACTATACTTGCAAAAATTTATTGTATTATTATAAACAAAATACTGCAGGTAGATATATTTAAAGTATATTTAGAAAACTAGAAATGATAGTTCTCATGGAAATGCCTTAAACTGATGAAATGTTATTACATACTATGAATTGATAAAGAAAAATGCACATCCAATAATGATTCATATAGTACAGAGGTGCGCAAACTTGCGGGTGGACCCCCAGGGGGGGGGGGGGGCTAGACTGCCTGCAGGGGGGCAGGTGGTTTACAGAGGATCCGCGTGCTTCCCGAATGCACTTAAATTAAGTGCCGGGGGAGCTGCAGGGCCTCTGTAAACCTTTACTTACCTTGGCTCCACACGCGTCGCCATGGCAACGCGGCATCAAATGACGTTGCGCAACGTCATGTGACATCATGTTGCTATGGCAACGTGACGTCATGACGCTGGAGCTGAGGTAAGTGGGGGTGAGGGGGGGCGTGGGGGTGAGGTGACCGCCGGCAGGGGGGCACATGGAAAAAAGTTTGCGCCTCCCTGGGATAGTACAAAACCTGATGAATGTCTGGTTTACTCATTGGCACAAGATGCAAAGAGTCACAATTGGACACAAAATAATTTGGTTATTTTCTTTATTTTGTCACCTGAATTAATTATTGCTTTTCATGTCGCAGTACATTATTGTGGCCTATTTTATCAACGTTTGTAAATAAAAATACAGTATATTGTAATGTGGCACAGGTTTGCATTGTATGTCACCTCCATGCAATGTTCTGTAAATTCTGAAGTGTATCACACAAAAAAATGATAATGTCACTTCCTTATTCTTAGCACATAACTTTGTCTATGAAGCAGACCAACATATATGTTAATGTATGTATCTAAACTTTAAAAACCTCTTGTGTATGGATATTTAAGGTATAATACAGTAGGCTTAATTTGTCTTAAGCATATATAGAAAACATTTTTAAATAATTATTATGTTGGCTCAACAAATGGTATCACAAACTGCAAATAATTTAGTATTATTTGGGATTATATATGTTTGTGTATAAAAACCCTTCGGGAGACTAGCAATGAGCTAAAAGTACAGTACTTATAGTCAAGTTCTGGGACAAATTGCCCTGCTCCTCCTCTTTCTCTGCAAGTACTTCCCCTCTACTCCTAAATTCATTCATGTGAGAAGCTAAGTACACCACTTAATTTTGTATTGTATTGTATGTCTTTATTTATATAGTGCCATAATGTACATAGCGCTTCACAGTAGTAATACAAGTGGTAATCATATAAATAACAAATAATATAAATAACAGATCATGGGAATAAGTGCTTCAGACATAAAAGTAACATTAAGGAAGAGGAATCCCTGCTTCCAGGAGCTTACAATCTAATTGGTAGGTAGGGGAACGTACAGAGACAGTATTGTATTGTATTGTATGTCTTTATTTATATAGCGCCATAAATGTACATAGCGCTTCACAGTAGTAATACATATCATATAAATAACAAATAATATAAATAACAGATCATTGGAATAAGTGCTTCAGACATACTGTAAAAGTAACATTAAGGAAGGAGTACCTGCTCCGAGGAGCTTACAATCTAATTGGTAGGTAGGGAGAACGTACAGAGACAGTAGGAGGGAAAACTAGTAAGTGCGTCTGCAGGGGGCCAAGCTTTATGTGTCATGTGTCCATGATTAACCAGTGCTACTAAAATGCTTCTTTAAGCAGATGTGTCTTAAGGTGAGTCTTTTTAGGTGGATAGCGAGGGGGCTAGTCGGGTATTGAGGGGAAGGGCATTCCAGAGGTGTGGGGCAGAAAGTGAGAAAGGTTTAAGGTGAGAGAGAGCTTTAGATACAAAGGGGGTAGAAAGAAGACATCCTTGAGAAGAACGCAAGAGTCGGGATGGTGCATAGCGAGAAATTAGGGCTGAGATGTAAGGAGGGGCAGAAGAATGTAAAGCTTTAAAAGTGAGGAGGAGAATTGAGTGTGAGATACGTGTAGGAGGGAATTCTGGTAAGTGCGTCTGCAGGGGGCCAAGCTTTATGTATCATGTGTCCAGGATTATCCACAGTGCTATTCATATGCTTCTTTAAGCAAATGTGTCTTAAGGTGGGTCTTAAAGGTGGAGAGAGAGGGTGCTAGTCGGGTATTGAGGGAAGGGCATTCCAGAGGTGCAGGGCAGTCAGTGAGAAAGGTTTAAGGCGGGAGAGGGCTTTAGATACAAAGGGGTTAGAAAGAAGACATCCTTGAGAAGAACGCAAGAGTCGAGATGGTGCATAATGAGAAATTAGGGCTGAGATGTAAGGAGGGGCAGAACAGTGTAAAGCTTTAAAAGTGAGGAGGAGAATTGAGTGTGAGATGCGGGATTTGATCGGAAGCCAGGAGAGGGATTTCAGGAGTTGAGACACAGAGACAGATTTAGGAAAGAGTAGAGTGATTCTGGCAGCAGCGTTAGGATAGATTGTAGGGGAGACAGGTGAGAGGCAGGAAGGCTGGACAGCAGGAGGTTACAGTAATCAAGACAGGAGAAAATGAGGGCCTGAGTCAGAGTTTTAGCAGTCGTGAAACAGAGGAAAGGGCGTATCTGTGTGATATTGCGGAGGAAAAAGCGACAAGTTTTAGAAACGTTTTGAATGTGAGAGGAGAATGTGAGAGAGGAATTGAGTGTGACCCCTAGGCAGCGTGCTTGGGCTAGTGGGTGAATGATCGTATTTCCAACAGTAATTTGGAAGGAGGTAGTAGGGCCAGGTTTGAGATGAAGTATAAGGAGCTCTGTTTTTGCCATGTTAAGTTTAAGTCGGCGGATGGCCATCCAGGATGATATTCCAGAGAGACATTCCGAAACTTTGGTCTGAACAGCAGGTGTAAGGTCAGGGGTTGAAAGGTAAATTTGTGTGTCATCAGCATAGAGGTGATATTTAAACCCAAATTATGTGATTAGGTCACATAGAGAAAGTGTGTAAAGAGAAAAGAGAAGGGGTCCCAGGACAGAGCCCTGGGGTACCCCCACAGAGAGATCGATAGAGGAGGAGGAGGTGTTAGCAAAAGAGACACTGAAAGTACGATGGGAGAGGTAAGAGGAGATCTAGGATGGAGCTTTGTTCCGAATACCAAGAGTATGGAGAATGTAAAGGAGAAGAGGATTGTCCACGGTGTCAAATACTGCAGAGAGGTCAAGTAATATGAGCAGAGTGTAATGACCTCTGTCTTTGGCAGCATGGAGGTCATCAGTTATTTTAGTGAGGGCTGTTTCAGTAGAGTGAGCAGTGCGGAAGCCAGATTGTAGAGGGTCTAGGAGAGAATAGGTGTTGAGAAAGTGTAGCAATCGAGAGAATAGAAGACGTTCAAGGAGTTTGGAGGCAAAAGGCAGGAGGGAGACAGGTTTTTAGTTAGATGGACAGGTAGAGTCAAGCTTGCTGTTTTTGAGTAATGGTATAATGGTTGCATGCTTGAAGGAGGATGGAAAGGTACCAGAGTAGAGGGAAGAGTTAAATTTAATCGAGACATCATATAAAAAATGGAGTCAACAAGAGCATGACCAGACCAACATTAGATCGTCTGTTCTTTTGTAAACTAAAAACTATGGCAAATTGCTAGCCTTTATTTACAATACCATAAGCACATAGGGGTGAAAAGAGAGTGTCCGGTGCCACAGCAAACAGCAGGTCTGACGTCAGTTCCAAGGATTGTACAAAAGAAGCTTTATTGAGATGAATACACACTTGTAAAACAGCAGGCTACAGCACAGCCTCCTCTACGCGTTTCACGCTGTACTAGCGTTCATAAGCCACTTATCAACCACTTATCGCCCAAAATGCCTACTGCTATTCAGTAAGCGGTGATAAGTGGGTGATAAAAGACTGAATCGCTCCAAAAAAATTGGTCATAAATAAATAACTGAGGCAGCGGTGAAAAGCCACTTATCACCGCTTCTCGGCATGTTCATAAACGCACGCAATTCTAGTAGCAGTGATTAGGCTATGAACGCCTATCACCGCTCTAGAATGGTGATTTTATCACAAAATCCTCACGCCAGAAAAAGTTGGTGTAAAAGTGTTGGAAACCTGAAGAGAAGCAGCGAGATGGGACTTAGAAAAAAAAATACATTTTTCCTGCATAGGATTGATGCTGGGAATCTCTGGAGCTGATATACATTAATATTAGCACCAGAGACCCCTGGCATGAATCCTATGCAATAAAAATGCATTTACTGTAAACTTCATTACCATAGCGGATAGTCTCAGGGACACCCTACTTCCCGAGTTACAGGCCCCGTTATGGGGTGCCGATATCTCCTATGCATTTAAATTTCCACGTCACATGACCATGAGAATAAAATGCATAGGAGATACCGGCACCCCATAACGGGGCCTGTATCTCGGAAAGTAGGGGGTCCCCGAGGCTGAAACCAATGCAGTTCAGCTCAGGAGACCCCCTGCTCATCTAAACTATTATCAAAATTAAAATTTATACACATGCATTTCGGGCGAGATTTGCATAGGGAGAGATGGCTCTCTCAGAGCAGCTCTCTCTGCAGCAGATACAACGCGCCGGGTAAGGCCTTTTCAGAGGGTCGTTAATCAGATCACCGGCTAATCGCCTGTTTTGTGAATTTTGCTATGACAGGTAATGAAGGCTTTCTGAATACCGTGATACCAACGCTCATAAAAATGGTGATTTAAATGGCCCGGTGATTTTTTTTATGAACCTTTAGTGCATGAGGCCCATAGAGTACAATACCATTATATATTAGTACAGAAGTGCACAAACTGGGGGGGGAGGGCACAGGCGGTTGCAGAGGCCCCGTGCTTTTACCCAAGGCATTTAAATTAAATGCCAGGGGATCGCGTGAGACCTCTGCAACACTACACTAACTGTGATTCAGATGGCTGTGTAACGTGTCGCCATGGCAACGTGGCATCAAGCAATGCCACGGGGTCATGTGACGTAACTTCACATGCTTCAAATGACGCCACGGGTCACATGACATTACATCACATGACCCCTACAGCGTTTTTTGAAGCCGCTGCAAGGTGTGTGTGTGGGAGATGGGGTCTCAAGCACCGGGGCCGGCAAGACAGGTGGGTGCAGCAGCAAAAATGTGCGCTCCCTTGTATTAGTTTATCATAAAGGCCATTATTTTAAATAACATTAATATATAACCCTATTTGATTTAGCTACATTTAATAGTAAATTAAGATATAATTTATGGTCTTAATTTATCTTACCTTTCTATATAAAATATTCTACTGAAAACATTGATTTAATCTGTTTGTGACTAATGGTGGCTGTACAGTAAATTACGAGAGGTATCATTCAAACTGACTGTGATCAACAGTAATAAACCATTTTCATAGTTTTCTAGGTTTTTAGACTACAAAACTGTTGATTGACAGAAGATTCCATATTTTATTTCGCTTTACTTTTACAATGATGGCAATTAGTCTAAAATACATATAACTTCATATTTTGCTTTAATGGGAATTCATCTGATTCAGATGTAGTGAGTTGACCTAGATAATACACCATATCTATTATAGCAGTCAATTGCAATAATGATGCAAAATATCAAAAGATATCCCACCATTAGCACTTGAGAGAACAATACATTTGGCTACAAATAAAACATTTGGCAGTCAAGTTGGGATGTACTTGTAGGTTATGTAGTACCACTATGTACTGTATCTTTTACTAATCTTTTATTCTTGATCTAGTACTTCCCCTTACATTATTTTACTTAAACAATCACTGAACAATTTCTTCTTACCTTTATCTTTTAGTGGTGCCTTACAAGCCACATAATATTTGGTCTTGGTAACTGTTTTTTTGAAGATAGGATAGCAAATGTTGTTCAATATATGCAATATATGAGGGGTTTGTCTAGGCCCATACTGAACGCTTTAAAGAATGGCATATTATATTCTACAAAAATTGAGGGATTTGAAGCACAATCCTCAAGGTGAAAAACCAAGGAATAGAATTCAATCACTGAATTCACTTTGTGCAATGATATACCTTGGTTAAATCAGTCAGATTTGCATGCTGAGAAGAGCTTCTTTCCACTTCGTAAGATGAATACTTTTTGAAGAACAAAGTCTAAGAGATGTATGTGCTCAGTATATATGGCATGCACTTCCAAAATGTACAACTTCAATGGCACAATAATTCTACAGCCTAGTCTATTAATACAGTACACATCCAATACATTTTTTGTATATAAAGGTCAGATTTACAGTTATTAATACATTGTAGCCTTTTTTAAGTTAGTGTTCAACTGTTAGCATTCAGTTACTGGATATAGAATAATACATTGAAATGTTTTAAATTAAGTTGCTTTTGATGCTCTTCATTTAAAATATCTAAACAAATTGATCTCTTTGAAGGATATACTTTATGTGAGGATTGGATCTCGGCCCCGCCCCGTGACGTGTCCCGCGATGGGATGGGTGACGCACCTCACTCTGAGGTTCTGCACAAGAGTCATGCTGTCAGTCGGTGGAACACCTCATGGATTGGTCTTAGGCTGCGCCCCGTGATATCGCGGGCGACGCTTCTCGTGGGAGCGTTACGCGCAAGTGCCACATTCCTATTACCAGGACCGGACCTAGACTCCGCGTCCCATGACGCAACGGAAGGTGCTCCTGTTCACACTACACGCCGGCGCCGCATCCCAAGGGACATGCGAGGGGTTAACAACATCAATTACTCCACAGGTGCAGTGCACTCCACCCCTGCCTATCACTGAACAACCTATATATAATTATTCATCTCATTGCCTACAAGTCTTCCCTTTGGCTCTTTGCTCCTTATATGCTCAACCATCCTTTAGGCAAATTAGCTGAGCATAAACTTCTGTTTATGTTTTGAAGTGCTTGCCTCAAGCATTCTGCTGTTGCTCTTGCAGTCTGCCTTGATTTCTGTTACCTTTCACCTCAGCTTGTACCCGGATCACTGCCTTCTCTGACCCCTGACCTTATCTTGTATTTGGACTTCACTACTCCTGGACCCCAGCTACGCACAACGACCATCCAACTTCTCCAATACTAGACCATGGCGAGTATCACGACTTTTCTGACCTCTCCTACCCTGACCTGGCTACACGACCTTCACTCTGCACTTCGGATGCAGTAACGCAGTTGTAGGTCGATGTACAGTGGCGGCCGGCTTAAAACTAATGCGGCTGCCTCCGCAGTTTAAAAACAGCTGCGGGCGGCGCACGGCTATCTTCGGACGTTTTCGGCCTGTTTTCCCGCGCCTCGGGCGCTTTCAATAGTAAGCGCCATTAGCGCTTATCTATTGAAGCGGCCGCCGCGCGGGAAACTCTGTTTTAAATGGAGAAAAGCCCCGCTGTCAGTCCGCGATACACCCGGCAAGCTTTAGAATAAAGCTGGCCGGGACAGTATATCACTATCCCCACCTCAGCGTCGCAGTCCCGTCCTGTTTGTGGTGAGCACTCGTTACACTTTATTACTAAAAGTCTATTTCACTTTTTGATTAAATGTCTATAGTATTATAATGATGACTGTAATGTAGTCAAATTCACTCTCAGAACAAGTTAATAGTGTCTTGTAACAAATTATTGCAACAGGTAGGTGAAGATTGCTACATAATAAGCAATATGTCACAATAAATGGGAATGATCTCCTTGGAGATTTATGGGGATATTATGCAATAACTTTATAAAATTTAAGATGCAATTAAATACTTCATATGGTATTGACGAATGCTAGTCATCATAAAGAACTCAAAGCTACAACCGAGCAATATTTAATGAGTAAATAACACACTACAGGCAGTCCTCGTTTTACAATGCTTCGCTTTACAACGAATGGCTTATCCAACGCTATGCAATGCATACCTATATTCATTTTTACAACGCCAAAATGGCTTATCCAACGCTCTTACGACGCTTTGCAACGTTGTGTATGTGTGTGTATATATATACACATTCACATAAATAACGTTGCAAAGCGTCCTAAGAGCGTATATATATAATATTAGACTATATAATATTATATTATACTATATAATATATTATTTATTATGTTATATTATATATATAATACAGTATATACACTATATAATTTATGTGTGTGCTGCATATCTTATTGCCTGCATAAAATATTTGGTGTATTTTAGTGTTAAACAAGCCTTCAGGAACGGAACCTTTCAATTAAACAGTGTTCCTATGGGAAAACGTGTTTCGCTTTACAACGCCATTTTGAGTAACGCATTGTGTCGGATAACCGAGGATTACCTGTACTACCAAATTATGTCATATTTCGTTGGTAATTTCATTATTACTTTTTAATGATACATTAGCACTTTTTTCTTTAGCATTTTTCTTGTATGCTTCAATTTTCACTTCCCTATGACCAAAATAAAGCACACAGGACAAAACTTGGGATAAATTGGTAGCAGCTGTATTTTTAGAACTTAAACAACCATAAACATTGGCACCAATAAGGTACCCAGCAATCTGCAATCCAATCAATACCAGTGTCTGAGGGATACCCCAGCTCAAACCCCTTTTTCCAACTGCTGCCAAAAACAAGCAAGCTTAAAAACACTAAACATCCTTGAAGGTCTCTTGAATACTGACCACACAAACCAGGTATGACACTACCTTACCAATTACTACACAAGCTCTATACAAGGAGCTGGGACAACCAGGTCCCTTCCCCTGTCCCATAAAGCAGCTTCCCATTAAGCTGCAATAACATACCATGCACTATACTTATTCTTCAACATTTGTTTTTTGAATACTCCCTTTTTTGTTTGTTTCTTAAACAACTATTATTTTTTATATTTTTTGTATTTCCGTAATTTCCGGACTATTGAGCGCACCTGAATATAAGCCTCACCCACTGAATTTTAAAAAAATTATTATTTTGAACATAAATAAGCCACACACGTCTATAAGCCGCAGGTGCCTACTCCCCCTGCGCCTCACATCAACACCCCCGGCACCTCACATCAACTCCCCCTGCACCTCACATCAAGCCCCCAGCACCTCACATCAACCCCCCCTGCACCTCCCATCACTCTCCCCCTGCACCTCCCATCACTCTCCCCCTGCACCTCACATCAACTCCCCCTGCACCTCACATTAACCCCCCAGAACCTCACATTAACCCCCAGCACATCACATCAACCCCCCCTGCACCACACATCAAACCCCCTGCACCACACATCAAGCCCTGTTGTATACATTTCGCCACGCTCAGTAGCACTCCTTTTGACACAGATACAGGTTCCAGGGTTAGAGCTTACTGGGATTGTATTTTCCAGTAATGTGGTTCACGGTAACAAAAGGAGGAGTGCCGATACTTTGTTTTTACCTTGGGACCGTAACATTATTTTGGAGTCGGATCTCTCTGGCATACATTTCCGAGGTGCCAGGCTAAGTTTCCAAACTGCGGGGAATGTTGGAACCTGACCACTCATTCCCGGGCATCAGAAAGAAAAGCAGCAGGCAGCTCAAAAGCAAAAATTACCTGCATGTGGCTGCCTGCGCTCACCCATTCCCTGAAGCTGTGGCAAAATATATTTTTTCTGCTGTTCCAGGAGGTGAGTTTCTCCTATCATTTGTAGGTTGTAATCTTACCTTAATAAACTGTAGTAACTCGTCTTCCTTTGTGGTCTCTAGTTTTCCCCAAATAAATTAGATTCAGTGAGATAAAAATTACTGTTTCTTGACCATGTTTTGCTTATGCCTTCCATAAAAACCTTTTCCTCACTTCTCACGAAGCGTTGATATTCATTTTGATGATATATTTGCTTCACCTTTGCCAGAAAATCTCTAATCCTAGAAAAAACATTTTCAAAAATTTCCACTCTATTTCAAACAGCCATGTAAAGCATATAGAAGGGTATTGTCCCCATATTAGGGCTAGAAAATAGAAGATGCATTAAAAAAATGTATTTATCGCATAGTAAATATGTAACTGAAAACCGCAATCACCAATGTGTATCAATGAAATGGAAATATATGACTTGTGCTCAAAGGGTTAATATATGATATTACACAGTGTTGATCAAAAAACGAATTTTGATCAAAAAGGCAACCTTCTTATAAACAGCACTCTAATCATATTGTGATATATTAAGGGACATAAGAAATTGTCCTGCAAATTGCTTCGTCAGCAAGTAAGTACTGTCAGAATCACCGCAGAAATCAAAACAATAAAATTTATTACGTCTAAATTTACCTTAAAAACACAGATGCAGTATTAAAAATCCCATATTGATGTGGCTGATATAAATAGTAAGGTAAGTATTAGTCAAACTATTTAACTATTAATATCCAAACATCCGAAATAAAGTATACAATGAAAAGCTACAGAGATAGGCTAATAATGTATCGAGAGAGCTGCCATGTCTATGTAGGTTTGGAGTGATATTTAATACAGCAGCAAAGTAGAACTCTGTAAAACCAGATGCTGCTTTGAAACCCTTAGAAAAGTGTTGTTTCTAGCCTTTAATTGACTCCCTGTATATGTCAATTGAGACAACAATACTACGCATCTAAGTTGAAATGGGACATTATATATACTCAGTTTGTATTGGAAAGTATGTGTTATATACAGTCTGCTTAGTAACCTAAACATGTAGCAGTAAAGTGGTTATATCTCACACATATAAACAGAAAATTCAATATACCTTTAAGGTTGGTGGTGTGTATTAATCACTGGCAGTATATGTTAATACTGGTTCTCAAAAGACACAGCCGTGATATACACACCATCGGGGTATATACACCACCATCTCTACTTGCTCAGTAAATGTATAGCATGGTAATATGATGTCTAGGCAATGAATAATCTAGCCGTGCTATGCCATAATGCATTAAATCTTTGCAGCGATTAGCATATGGTAGTGCATTGATTCAAAAGTGCCGCTACACGATACAAGCCTGCTCGTCTGCTGAGGTCTGGATGCTGCCACTAGATGTGACGTCACTGCCGTGACGCCCTTGACTCCCAGTGATGTCACATCTGTGTTTTTAAGGTCAATTTAGACGTAATAAAATTTTATTGTTTTTGGATTTCACGGTTGATTCTGACAGTACTTACTTGCTGATGAAGCAAATTTGCAGGACAATTCTTTATGTCCATAAATATATCACATAGGATTAGAGTGCTGTTTATAGAGGGTTCCTTTCTGATCCAAATTCTTTTTGGATCAACACTTTATTGCATAGTAACCTGTAAACTGCAGTGACCTGAGCTCCTACAAAAAGGGTGGTAAGTGATGAAGCAGGAAGGCAAAGGGTTAAGAGGAGTCAGGTTCATTAGCATAGTTAGGGATATTCTGCTGGGCCCCCTACCTCTTTCCTTGTAGCTGTGGATGTAATATGTCCTGACCACTATCCCTGGGGTTTGTGTCATTGGGGTTATTACTTAACTGTATTGCTGGATGGTTCATGTCTTGATTGACAAAATAATGTACCGTAAATTCCGGACTATAAGCCGCAACTTTTTCCCCACGCTTTGAACCTCGCGGCTTAAACAATGACGCGGCTAATATATGGATTTTTCCTGCTTTCAAATTTTTTTTTTCAAAAAAACACATTCTGTGACGTGCTCAGTTTTTTTGGCGGCATAAGCTTTCATTAGACCAGGCCTGCACAACACGGCGGCCCGCCTGTACTCACTGTGCGGCCCGCGGGCTTTCTGCTCTCCCCCTCCCTTCCCCTCCCTCCCCTCCCTTCCCTCCCTCCCCTCCTCCTCCCCCTCCCTCCCGAGTCCACTCTCCCGCGCCCCCCGCGAGCCCGCTCTCCCCCTCGCAGAGTAGCAGCGCACTCTAGCATTGAGGCACTTCCTGCCTGCTGCTTGCTAGAGCGTGCGTGCACACCTGCTTGGAGGGCAGAGGTATTTACGGCTTGGAGGGCAGAGGTATTTACGGCTTGGACGGCAGAGGTATTTACTGGTTAATGTGAGGTGCTGGGGGGTTAATGTGAGGTGGGGGGTTAATGTGAGGTGCTGGGGGCTTGATGTGAGGTGCTGGGGGGCTTGATGTGTGGTGCAGGGGGTTTGATGTGTGGTGGGCAGGGGGGTTGATGTGATGTGCTGGGGGTTAATGTGAGGTTCTGGGGGGTTAATGTGAGGGGCAGGGGAGTTTGATGTGAGGTGCAGGGGAGAAGTGATGGGAGGTGCAGGGGGAGTGATGGGAGGTGCAGGGGGGGTTGATGTGAGGTGCTGGGGGCTTGATGTGAGGGTGCAGGGGGAGTTGATGTGATGTGCCGGGGTGTTGATGTGAGGCGCAGGGGAGTAGGCACCTGCGGCTTATAGACGTGTGTGGCTTATTTATGTTCAAAATAATAATTTTTTTAAAATTCAGTGGGTGAGGCTTATATTCAGGTGCGCTCAATAGTCCGAAATTACGGAATACAAAAAATATAAAAAATAATAGTTGTTTAAAAACAAACAAAAAAGGGGAGTATTCAAAAAACAAATGTTGAAGAATAAGTATAGTGCATGGTATGTTATTGCAGCTTAATGGAAGCTGCTTTATGGGACAGGGGAAGCCTGGTTGTCCCAGCTCCTTGTATAGAGCTTGTGTAGTAATTGGTAAGGTAGTGTCATACCTGGTTTGGTGTGGTCAGTATTCAAAAGACCTTCAAGGATTTGTGTTTTTAAGCTTGCTTGTTTTTGGCAGCAGTTGGAAAAAGGGGTTTGAGCTGGGGTATCCCTCAAACACTGGTATTGATTGGATTGCAGATTGCTGGTACCTTATTGGTGCCAATGTTTATGGTTGTTTAGTTCTAAAATACAGCGGCTACCCATTTATCCCAGTTTTGTCCTGTGTGCTTTATTTGGTCATAGGGAAGTGAAAATTGAAGCATACAAGAAAAATGCTAAAGAAAAGTAGCTAATGTATCATTAAAAAGTAATAATGAAATTACCAACGAAATATGACATATTTTGTATACAGGTAATCCTCGGTTATCCGACACAATGCGTTACTCACAAATGGCGTTTGTAAAGCGAAACACGTTTTCCATAGGAACACTGTTAAATTGAAAGGTTCCGTTCCTGAAGGCTTGTTTAACACTAAATCACACCAAATTTTTATGCAGGCAATAAGATATGCAGCACACACATAAATTATATAGTGTATATACTGTATTATATATATAATAAACTATAAATACTATATTATTGTATAATATATATTATAATAGTCATATTATTATATACGCTCTTAGGACGCTTTGGCAACGTTATTATGTGAATGTGTATATATACACACATACACAACGTTGCACGCTCGTAAAGCGTTGGAATACCATTTTGGCGTTGTAAAAATGAATATAGGTATGGCATTGCATAGCGTTGGATAAGCTTTCGTTGTAAAGCGAAGCATTGTAAAACGAGGACTGCTGCCTGTAGTGTGTTATTTACTCATTAATATTGCTCGGTTGTAGCTTTGAGTTCTTTATGATGACTAGCATTCGTCATACCATAGAAGTATTTAATTGCATCTTATTTTATAAAGTTATTGCATAATATCCCCATAAATCTCCAAGGAGATCATTCCCATTTATGTGACATATTGCTTATTATGTAGCAATCTTCACCTACTGCTTGTCAATAATTTGTTACAAGACACTATTACTTGTTCTGTAGAGTGAATTTGCTACATTACAGTCATCATTATAACTATAGACATTAATATCAAAAAGTGAATAGACTTTTAGTAATAAAGTGTAACGAGTGCTCACCACAAACAGGACGGGACTGCGACGCTGAGGTGGGGATGAGATATCTGTCCCGGCCGCTTTATTAAAGCTTGCCGGGTGTATCGGCGGACTGACAGCGTGGCGCTTTTTCCTCCATTAAAACAGAGTTTTCCCGCGCGGCGGCCGCTTCAATAGATAAGCGCTAATGGCGCTTACTATTGAAAGCGGCCCGGGCGCGGGAAAACACAGGCCGAAAACGTCCGAAGATATGCCGTGGCGCCGCCCGCACTGTTTTTAAACTGCGGAGGCACCGCATTATTTTAACGGCCGCCACTGTACATCGACCTACAACTGCGTTACGGCATTCCGAAGTGCAGAGTGAAGGTCGTGTAGCCAGGTCAGGGTAGGAGAGGTCAAGAAAAGTCGTGATACTCGCCATGGTTAGTATTGGAGAAGTTGGATGGTCGTTGTGCGTAGCTGGGTTCCAGGAGTAGTGAAGTCCAAATCAAGATAAGGTCAGGGGTCAGAGAAGCATGAGTGATCCGGGTACAAGCTGAGGTGAAAGGTAACAGAATCAAGGCAACTGCAAGAGCAACAGCAGAATGCTTGAGGCAAGCACTTCAAACATAACAGAAGTTTTATGCTCAGCTAATTTGCCTAAGGATGGTTGAGCATATAAGGGCAAAGAGCCAAAGGGAAGACTTGTAGGCAATGAGATGAATAATTATATATAGGTTGTTCAGTGATAGGCAGGGGTGGAGTGCACTGCACCGTGGAGTAATTGATGTTGTTAACCCTCGCATGTCCCTTGGGATGCGGCGCCGGCGTGTAGTGTGAACAGGAGCACCTTCCGTTGCGTCATGGGACGCGAGTCTAGGTCCGGTCCTGGTATAGGAATGTGGCACTTGCGCGTAACGCTCCCGAGAAGCGTCGCCCGCGATATCACGGGGCGCAGCCTAAGACCAATCCATGAGGTGTTCCACCGACTGACAGCATGACTCTGTGCAGAACCTCAGAGTGAGGTGCGTCACCCATCCCATCGCGGGACAACGTCACGGTCGGGGCCGAGATCCAATCCCACATAAAGTATATCCTTCAAAGAGATCAATTTGTTTAGATATTTTAAATGAAGAGCATCAAAAGCAACTTAATTTAAAACATTTCAATGTATTATTCTATATCCGTAACTGATGCTAACAGTTGAACACTAACTTAAAAAAGGCTACAATGTATTAATAACTGTAATCTGACCTTTATATACAAAAAATGTATTGGATGTTTACTGTATTATATAGACTAGGCGTGTAGAATTATTGTGCCATTGAAGTTGTACATTTTGGAAGTGCATGCCATATATACTGATCACATACATCTCTTAGACTTTGTTCTTCAAAAAGTATTCATCACTAAGTGGAAAAGCTCCTTCTCAGCAGCAAATCTGACTGATTTAACCAAGGTTATATCATTGCACAAGTGAATTCAGTGATTGATTCTATCCTTGGTTTTTCACCTTGAGGATTGTGCTTCAAATCCCTCAATTTTTGTAGAATATAATATGCCATTCTTAAAAGCGTTCAGTATGGGCCTAGACAAACCCCTCATATATTGCATATATTGAACAACATTGCTATCCTATCTTCAAAAAACAGTTACCAAGACCAATATTATGTGGCTTGTAAGGCACCACTAAAGATAAAGGTAAGAGAAATTGTTCAGTGATTGTTTAAGTAAAATAATGTAAGGGGAAGTATAGATCAAGAATAAAAGATTAGTAAAAGATACAGATACATAGTGGTACTACATAACCACTACAAGTACATCCCAACTTGACTGCCAATGTTTTATTTGTAGCCAAATGTATTGTTCTCTCTCTAGTCTAATGGTGGGATATCTTTTGATATTTTTGCATCATTATTGCAATTGACTGTCTATAATAGATATGGTGTTTATCTATGGTCAACTCACTACATCTGAATCAGATGAATTCCCATTAAGCAAAATATGAAAGTTATATTATTTTAGACTAATTGCCATCATGTAAAAGTAAAGCGAAATAAATATGGATCTTCTGTCAATCAACGTTTTGTATGTCTAAAAACCTAGAAACTATGAAATGGTTATTACTGTTGATCACACGTCAGTTTGAATGATACCTCCTCTATTTACTGTACAAGCCACCATTAGTCACAAACAGATTAGATCAATGTTTTCAGTAGAATATTTTATATAGAAAGGTAAGATAAATTAAACCATAAATTAATACTTATTTACTATTAAATGTAGCTAAATCAAATAGGGTTATATATTAATGTTATTTAAAATATGGCCTTTAGATAAACTAATCAAGGAGCGCACATTTTGCTGCTGCAGCACCCACCTGTCTTGCGGCCCCGTGTCTTGAGACCCCCTCTCCCACACACACACCTTGCAGCGGCTTCAAAAAAAACGCTTAGGGGTCATGTGATGTAATGTATGTGACCCTGGCGTCATTTGAAGCATGTGAATTTACGTCACATGACCCGCCTGGCATTGCTTGATTGACACGTTGCCATGGCGACACTTACACAGCCATCTGAATCACAAGTTAGTGTAGGTGTGGCAGAGTCTTCATCATCACGCGATCCCCTGGCATTTAATTAAATGCCTTGGGTAAAGCACGGGGGCCTCTGCAACCGCCTGTGCCCTCCCCCCCGATTTGTGCACTTCTGTACTAATATATAATGGTATTGTACTCTATGGGCCTCATGCACAAAGGTTCATAAAAAAAATCCCCGGGCCATTTAAATCACCATTTTTTGAGCGTTTGTTATCAGTATTCAGAAAGCCTTCATTACCTGTCATAGGCAAAATTCACAAAACAGGCGATTAGCCGGTGATCTGATTAACGACCCTCTGAAAAGGCCTTACCCGCGCGCGTTGTATCTGCTGCAGAGAGAGCTGCTCTGAAAGCCATCTCTCCCTATGCAAATCTCGCCCGAAATGCATGTGTAATAAATTTTAATTTTGTAATAGTTTAGATGAGCAGGGGTCTCCTGAGCTGAACTGCATTGGTTTCAGCCGCGGGACCCCCTACTTTCCGATATACAGGCCCCGTTATGGGGTGCCGGTATCTCCTATGCATTTTATTTCTCATGTCAGGTGACGTGGAAATTTAAATGCATAGGAGATATCGGCACCCATAACGGCCCTGTAACTCGGGAAGTAGGGTGTCTGCCTGAGACTATCCGCATGGAATGAAGTTTACAGTAAATGGCATTTTTATTGGCATAGGATTTCATGCCAGGGGTCTCTGGTGCTAATATTAATGTATATCAGCTCCAGAGATTCCCAGCATCAATCCTATGGCAGAAAAATGTATTTTTTTTTCTAAGTCCCATCTCGCGCTTCTCTTCAGGTTTCCAACACTTTTACACCAACTTTTTCTGGCGTGAGGATTTGTGATAAAATCACCATTCTAGAGCGGTATAGCGTTCATACCTAATCACTGCTACTAGAATTGCGTGCGTTTATGAACATGCCGAGAAGCGGTGAAGTGGCTTTCACCGCTGCCCTCAGTTATTTATTTATGACCAATTTTTTTGGGGCGATTCAGTCTTTTATCACCCACTTATCACCGCTTACTGAATAGCAGTAGGCATTTTGGGCGAAATGGTTGATAAGTGGCTTATGATACGCTAGTACAGGCGTGAAACGCTTAGAGGAGGCTGTGCTGTAGCCTGCTGTTTTACAATGTGTATTCACTCATAGCTTCTTTTGTACAATCCTTGGAACTGACTCAGACCTGCTGTTTGCTGTGGCACCTGACACTCTCTTTCACCCTATGTGCTTATGGTATTGTAAATAAAGGTCTAGCAATTTGCCATAGTTTTTAGTTTTACAAAGAACAGACGATCTAATGTTGGTCTGGTCAGGCTCTTGTTGACCTCCATTTTTTATATATGTTCTCGATTAATTTACTCTTCCCTCTACTCGGTACCTTTCCATCCTCCTTCAAGCATGCAAACCATTAACCATTACTCAAAAACAGCAGCTTGACTCTCCCTTTCCATCTAACTAAAACCTGTCTCCCTCCTCCTGCCTTTGCCCTCACAATCCTTTGAACGTCTTCTATTCTCTCGATTGCTACACTTTCTCAACACCTATTCTCTATCCTAGACCCTCTACATCTGCTTCCGCACTGCTCACTTCTACTGAAACAGCCCTCACTAAAATAACTGATGACCTCCATGCTGCCAAAGACAGAGGTCATTACACTCTGTCCATATTACTTGACCTCTCTGCAGTATTTGACACCGTGGACAATCCCTTCTCCTTTACATCCTCCATACTCTGGTATTCGGAACAAAGCTCCATCCTAGTATCTCCTCTTACCTCTCCCATCGTACTTTCATGTCTCTTTTGCTAACACCCTCCTCCTCCTCTATCGACTCTCTCTGTGGGGTACCCAGGGCTCTGTCCTGGGACCCCTTCTCTTTTCTCTTTACACACTTTCTCTAGTGCCTAATCACATAATTTGGGTTAAAATACACCTCTATGCTGATGACACACAAATTTACCTTTCAAACCCCCCGTGACTTACCACCTGCTGTTCAGTAACCAAAGTTTCGGAATGTCTCTCTGGAAATACATCCTGGATGGCCTCGCCGACTTAAACTTAACATGGCAAAAACAGACTCCTTATACTGTCAACTCCTTCAAGACCTGGCCCTACTACC
>WSYH01006028.1:0-38365 GCA_036426205.1 Ascaphus truei | reverse complement strand
TTCTCCCCTCCCCTCGCCTCCGTCTCCTCCCCCTCCCTCTCCGCCCATCCTCCTAGTTCCCACCACTCTCCCCCCTCCTCCTCCCCTCCTCTCCCCCTCCACCCTCTCCTCCCCTTTCCCTCTCCTCCCCTACTTCCTAGCTCCCAACCCCTCCTCCCCCCCTTTCCCTCCCCTCCTTCCCCACCTTTTCCTCCACCCTCTCCCCTCTTTCACCCTCCCCTCTTTCTCTCCCCCCCATCCCACTCCCCCCCCCCCTCCAACCTCCTCCCCTCCTTCCTCCTTCCACCCACGGTGTTTGAGATGGCTGTCGGCCCATGGGCTACCGCCGGTGTCTCCCCTTCCCCCACCATGTTTGTGAGCTGTTCGCAGAGGGGGGGGAATTGAGCGGTCTGCCCACGAAGTCTCGCCAGCAGACGTGGTCCTCCCGGTCTTGGAATCTAGGCATCTGGTTCCGGGTCTGGGAGCGATTCTCCAGACGGTCGATCTTGGGCGCCTCATCGCCTTCGTGTATCTCTTGGATGCAGCTACCCTGATTTTCTGGGCTGCCTCAGTGAACGCATCTGCATGCACATCCGAGGTCCCCTACGAGGGCCCAGGACAGACCCCATGTCAGAGACAAGCATCGAGTCGGTAGTTGAACATGATGTTTGTCTTTATAAGGAAGTTACAAACCTGATGGTCCGTTATGGCAGCCCCCTTCCTCCCCCCCCCGCTCACGGCCCCCTTTCCTGCTCCCAACCCCCATGTTTCTATTCCCACCCCCCCACCCTCCCCCCTCCCCCCCTCCCCCCTCCCGCCCCCCCCGCTGATAATAGGAAACTGTTTGCTTAGATTTTATGTAATATATAATGCAAATATAGCTGTATGCTCATCTGCATTCTTAGGCAGGTCTGCAACCCCCGCCTTCCCATTATCACCCAGCATACACAACTTCCACTGCCAAGGGATTTTCTGTGAAATGACATGCAAATGAGCACACAGTGTCACTTTTTGCCTCAATCCATTTTTACATGGTTCCCTATATGCTTAAGCTTGCTGCATGGTCACCGCTTTGAGACCAGCCAGGTTAAGGTGCATACTTGCTGCGCCGAGTTTATTCGATGCATTGGCCCGTCCTCGGCCGCAGCAGTAACCAGGTTGCACCCGGGATGTGCCTGGCCGCGCCCAAGCCACTCAGGAGCGCCCTATCGATCGGGCTTCTCCCTCCCACTCTGTCCGCCGTTCCCCCGGAACCCCCTGCCACCGTCCCACATCGCGACCCCAGGCTCCCCTCGGGAGCCCTGGACGCGCGTGCAGGGGGCGCAGGCAACCCGATGACACTGACCCGCATCGTGCGATGACGCGCGCACGCCAGGAGAGTGCGGCTAGCATGCCGGGAATCCCCAGGCTTGCGGAGCTAGCCGCACTCAAATACTCTGGTCGCCTCTGTACCTAGAAAACCAACCCACAGACAGCTGTTTCGACCTTGATGGGTCCTCATCATGTGGGGTTGATTTTACTGGGAATGCAAGAGCGGCTATGAATAGGCTAAACCATAATATGAGTTAAGTTATGGTGAGTAAAAAGTGACAAAAACCCCTCCACAGGAAGCAATATGCAAATATAGCTGTATGCTCATCTGCATGTCTTAGGCAGGTCTGCAACCCGCCTTTCCCCATTATCACCCAGCATACAGCACTTCCACTGCAGCAACAGGGATTCTGGGAAATGACGGCAATTGAGCACAACAGTGTCACTTTTGCCTCAATAACCATTTTTTAACATGGTTCCCTATAGGCTTTATATATATTAAAACCATACATAAACCGTTTGAACACGAGATCAGGAGACAGCACTCTGGTAAGTTTGATCACACTTTTTTTTGTATTGAAAAGACACTAAACCGACGTTTCGGTCCCCCATGAGACCTTTCTCAGGTGTGTGCGCAAGTGAAGAGCATCGCAGACCCTGAGGGAAGATTTTTAATCCTTTTTGATTTCCCTTTTGGAGTGCCGATTGCCTGTGTCAATGTTTATGCTCCAAATGAGGGCAGATCCCCTTCCTAGAATCAGTGCTAGATACTGTAAGTAATCTTAACCCCTCCTCATATCATGGCGGGAGATTTCAAACATGACTTGCTCTCCCCGGAGCCAAGATAGATTCAAGTGCCCAGGGCACACGCCACCTAAGACATCCATAACTAACGCCAAAAAGTTCAAAAACACTGCTGAAAGATTTTTCTTTGTTTGATATCTGGAGGAGTCAACAATCAGGGGGAACGAGATTTCTCCTTCTTCTCACTCTGCATCAGTCTTACTCAGGGATTTACCTTTTTCTGGGTACCAGAATTGTTCTCCAGGGCGTCCACCCAGTCAATATTGGCTCATTAACCTGGTCTGCCCACGCGCCCATCAACATGGTGCTCTCGCTCTCTCGCCTAAATAATTGGCTACAGTTGTGACTCTAACGACTCATTACTTGGCTCTCCAAAATAGTGGGCAAATTACTCAAAAATTTAAAGAATATTTTGATATAAACAAGGGTCTGGTCGGTTCTTCTCCATTGCTGTGGGAGGCCCATAAGCACAATCCGAGGTTCCCTCATTTCCATAGCGTCCTTCCAAAAAAGAAGAGACAAAAAGAATATAACGGAATTGACAGAGAGGGTTTATGGCTTTGGAGCCGCACATAAAACAAATCCACAAAAAATTATATAAAACCCTAGAAAAAGCAAGACGGAACTAAAAGAGATCCAATTGGGAGAGGTAAAGAGAGCACTAAGATGACAAATCACGTTCCTTCCATGACAAGCGGACTGGTTGTGCCAATAAATTACGGGTCTAAGGGTTAAATCCCAAATTTCAGCAATCCGGACCAAAATCTGGCTTAAAAACATCAAAGACAAAGATAGTTGCCCAAGAATTCTCGGAGATTTACACCAAATTGTATAATCTCAATCCCCTCCCAAAATGCTCAGTCCGGGTTGGGCTGCTCTTTCTTCCAAATATTTGGAAGATTGCAGCTTACCTGCCCTTCCAGAAGAATCCTCCATAAACTAAACGAGAAAATAACTCCCAAAATTAAAAATCCGGGTAATAAACACACTAAAGACAACAATAACCCCAGGTCCAGACGGCTCTCTATCAATATTACAAAAAAATTAAGGGATTGCTGATTCCACCCAATAGAGGTTTTCAACTCGTTTATGTGGGGGGATGTTCCACCCTCCATGTCCACAGCTAACCTAGAATTATCCACAAGAGTGAGAGACCCGCTACAAATGTGGGAGCTATAGGCCTATCTCTCTTCTAAATTCGGATTTAAACATTTTTAAGTAAATCCTTCAAACATGCTTAATCCAATATAACCGAGCTTGATACATAAGACCAGGTCGGGATTCATTTTGAGCAGTCAGCTTCGGATAACACTCGTAAAATAATAAATATCATTGATCACTTGCATTGGGGTGTACAAACATTTCTATTGAGTCTAGATGCTGAAAAGCTTCACAGAATTAGATGGACTTCTTAGACATACTACTATGATTAATTCGATTCAGAGGGTCCCTTCCTGGAGGGGGAAAGATCCCTCAAAAAATCCATCGGCTTTTGTAAAACTCCCGTGTGAAGCTCAGTTCCCATAAAATTATGAATGGTACACACGACAAGGCTGTCCCCTGGTCCCCACTCCTTTTCGCATTGTCAATGACCCCCTGCGCAACAATTAACAAAACAAGATATAAAAGGTGGTGTCATCGTAAACATAGAACACAAAATCTCGTTGTTTTGCCATTGACATCATTTTGTCATTTGCCTCCCATGACGACCCTACCCAATCTGCAAGACTCAAAGAGAAAAATTTGGTTGATCTCATGGTACAAATTAACAGGCAAATCAAAGCCCTGAACCTATCCCTGCCCGCACATGAAGTAAAACTGCTAAAACTCAATTTCAGCTACAAATGGAGCTCCGCGAATATAAATAATTTGGGGTCAGAATAGCTAACCACGTACTCAGCACGTTTTAAATGTAATTTTCCCCCCTCTATTCGCTGATATTAAAAAGACCTCCAGAGATGGAACAAATCCCATATTTTGTGGCTCGGTAGGTGGCATCTTTTAAGATGAACATCCTTTCTAGGCTATTTTTATTTCTTCCAGACTCTTCCGATCTGCGCCCCGCTGGCAGACCTCAAAAGCTTCAAAATAGCATCTTCCAATATATATTGAAAGACAAGAGGCCCCGGGTGCCTCGAATGGTCTACTATCTCCCCAAATGAATGTGGAGGCCCTAGGTGTACCAGATATAATTAGTATTACAGAGCACCCCACCTAAACAAACGGTGGTATGGAATAATGAACCCAGCGTCTTGTGGGTTGGTTGGAATTGAGGCCTCCTGTGTCTCTCCCCTATCCTGAGGACTTACTTTGTGTCCAGGGGGGCAGGAAGTTAAATCAGGCGGGACAGTCCTGGGAGCCATGGATGAATGGGGAAGATTTGGACAAAAACTAAAATCAGACATGGACTGGTGTTTCCCCCCCCCCCTCCGTACTACCCCCATATTAGAAACCCGATTCCCCCCGGGTTTGACTCTAGGATTTCAATCAATTCCAAGAGGCCGGTATAAAATAGCATCAGACCTTCTGAATAAGGGTCCCTTACCCATTCTTGGAGTTGCAGGAAGTCATCACTCAGTAAAACTCCCTTTGTATGGATTCCTTCGATCAGACATTTACTCCAATCAATATCCCTAAGGTCTAAGTTCACGGGTCCCCACGCCCTTCTAAAGGAGATGCACAGTTGGGGTATATCAAAGGGTCTGATCTCAGGGATCTATTCGAGAGTTAGCATGCTCCATGATACCCGCCAACCACAACTATATGTTTAAATGGGCTGAAGATCTCAATCAAATAGAATGATAAAGATGACTGGGAGACATTTGGGAAGCTGTGGCCACAACAATCTATTTGTACTACTATCAGGAAAACATCTATAAAATTCTATTTCAGTGTACCTGTCCCCGAGAAGACTGAGCCAATATTCCCTTACCAGCCTGATTTTTGTTGAGAAGATGCGGTTCTGAGAGGAGACCTAGTGCATATACTGTGAACATGCCCGGGGTCCCGATTTTCTGGAGCATGATCCATTCCCTAATTGAGGAAATAGCCCAGAGGAGATCTGCTTGGACCCTCTGGAGTGTCTTCTAGCTAGCGGTGGAGTCAGTCTCGCCCCTCTTGGAAACTCATCCTTGCATGTCCTCCCACCGCAGCTCGGTGATCGCTCACAGCCAATGGGAAAAATTAACCCCCGTCCAAACTGATGGTGCTCTGTACGAATTAATGAGGTTAAGCTAATGGAGTACTTATCGGCTCTCCGTCTCACAGAAACTGGACCGTTCAACAGGATCTGGACCAGTGGCCCTACAATTAAACAGCCCAAAAAACGGAACTAGGAGAGGGCCTGGTGTTCCCATCATCTGAAGGGCTCCCCTTGCTAGGGCTCCCAGCTCCTTGCGGCCGCCGCCTGCCCCCATTCCCTCTTTGCTTGCTCTCCTCCCTCTCTCCTCCTTTTATTTCTTTTCCTGTCTTTCTTATCTCTTCTCCAAGGAGTA
This sequence comes from Ascaphus truei, assembly GCA_036426205.1. Lineage (NCBI taxonomy): Eukaryota > Metazoa > Chordata > Amphibia > Anura > Ascaphidae > Ascaphus > Ascaphus truei. Next base: position 32,777 of record WSYH01006028.1, on the reverse strand, counting down.
TGGAGGTTTCCTATGGAGTTGTCGTAATGCTGCGATCCAGGTATAGGCCCTTAAAGACCTATTGTTTAACTGGGTACATATTATGCCGGGCAATCTAATTTCCGAAGGAATTTCTGTAAACCTCTGTTGTAACTCTCCTGAAACCAATAAAAAATATTTGTTATAAAAAAGTCTCATCTGACAGATACAGAGCGCCAGCCTTTATTCTAAAACTTGCCCGCAGAACCGCTCTGAATACCTGGTCATGAAGCGCTATTTTTTCCAACCGTATAGGCAATTGGACTCGGGTTTTCTATCAGGTTTCAATCGGGGCGCAGAAAATTGCATTTTTAAAGTTGTCTGCATAACCGTCTAGAAACTCCACGTGGTCGATCGCGAGCCTGTTGTCTTAAAAGTCTAATAGCAATTCAACCTACTGTACAGCCGTACAGTTCTGCAAGTCTTTGTGTGTGTACAGTATTGTAATTTGAAGATTTATATTTGAAGCAGCAGATTAACTTACTAGTGTTCATACTGTATACAGTAGTCTGAGCTCCTTAGCCATACACATAAATAATATGATACACATACTGTACTGTATACAGATAATAAGGGAAAAGAAGTACAGTATTTACAAAAAATAAAACGTTGCGTCTTCTTCGAATATAAAATATTTTTTCCACTCATGAGCGGTGGAACCTTGCTGAAATGCATACTGTATACGTGTCTCACATTTAACACTGGCGGCACCTTTATGTCTTACCTCTGGAGCCGCAAGCCGGAGTGTCCCCGTTGCTCGTTTATTTCCCTCGGCGTGCCGCGCGTCATCGATGCGCGGTCACGCTTCATCGGGAGCGTGCGCGCATGGCGCGGCTGTGCCCAGGCTCCCCGAGGGAGCCCTGGTGTCCCGCGTGTGGGGGATTGCGGTGGGGGGCTCCGGAGGACCCCGGCAGACCAGAGAGGGGAGGGGGAAGCCCTGATCGAGGACCAATCCTCAGAGGCCTCCGGCACGCCCCGGAAACCTCGGCGCGCCGCTTTTTGTCGCGGCCGAGACCGGCAAAGGTAAATAATCTCAGGCCGCACATATATGTTATTATTAATCAATACTTTTGCTGGCTTGCTCTTCTTTTCATACTGTTTTTTATTTTATGCGCATGCGTGTATGTTTTCCATTGGAACCTTGTTGAAACGCATAAACGTTGTCCACATTTATAGGCGCATGCTGATACGACTTCTCATTCAATGTGAATTTCAAGTCTGAAAAAAAACCTCTTCTTTTTCGTTTCTCGCATGGGCTTGCATAACATTATTTTTGCTATTCACTACTGTAGCTTTTTAATTCTACCCTAGTCAGTACGTACTTTATAGGTGGGGCATACTGTGATTTTTTTTGAGGGGGTGTGGTTCAAAACATTAGGATGACGTGCTGAAAATTTTCTTTTGAACTAATAATTGTCAGGAGCCAGGTGCCACGCACCTTTACCCGCAGGCGCACAGCCCTCCTAACCTGCTTTGACGGCCGCTGATGGGGCTCAGGACTCGTGCGCTCTCATTCGCCACTTCCTCTTCCTCCGTCCTGCATGAGCGCGCTCATCCTCCCCAGGACGGCATCCCACATGGGCGCACGTGGCTGGGGTCACAGCAGGAGTTCCCGCCTCCCGATCCGCAACATCTGTGCGGCGCGCCACGCATCCGAGCTCGTTTGGCAACATCAGCACTGATGTCGGCGCGCCACCATCCGAGCCTCCGGGCATCACACTACTTGCCCTCAGTACCTCCTGCCTTACCTAGCTATCACTTCGACTCTCCCCCCGGTCCCCGCTCCTCTCGGATTTGACCATCTCACCCTATTCAGCTCGCAAGTGCCCATTGGCAAAACATAGGCTGAGCGATAAGCTTCTCTGTTCCTGGTGCTTACCTCTCTGTCTCCTGATACCAGGCCTTGTCTTGTTGATCTCCCGTGTACGCCTTGGCTTGGCTTTGGAGACACGCCGCTTCCGGAACCCGACTTGGCTATCCTCGACCCTTCCCGCAACTCTCCTAACTGAACTCGACTCTCGACCTCGACCAGTCTACCTCTTCTGCAAACCGACCCCAGCAACTAGTACCGGTACCTCCAAATGTTCCGGGACTATAATTTTTAGGCCTTAAACTCATTTTTCTTTATTAGGCACCTTTATATATGATTTATTGTAATTTAATTTGTATTTGCATATATTTTCCATTATGCTTTACACATCTATATTAGGCACTTGTAGATATAGTTTGCATTTAGCGACATTATTCATTATATTGCTTCTCTGTCCCTCTCACCCCTCCCTTGCTCGAGCACCCCCCCCGCCGGACTCGACAAACCTCTCACTCTGTGGGCGCAACACGGTGTCATAGCGCATACTACCCTTACAGAGGCGCGTTCCACGCTCCAGCTATCTGCCGGCCCAAACCTATGCTTGCTCGCCCCCGACTAGGGCTTACAAGCCATATCCTCTGATTATTTCCCTGTCGCCTCCCCTGCTTTTTCTGACCTATCCCTGCAAACTTCTCACCCTCTCGTCAACCCCTGCTCCTCCTCTCTCCCCAATTGGTGTTCTCCTTCCTTTGTAGACCATCTATCTGTCCTCTTGCCATTGCTCCTGATACTTTCCTGTGACCCCTGTTGTGCATGTCTGTTGCCTAGCTCCTCCTTGTTTGTTTCAGCGGCTGGTTCCTGTTCCGTCCTTTCTTTGGCTCTGCCTTGCTTGGGACTCTGCTCTGGATTTGACTACTCTGCTTGTCTCTCCTGCCCTTGAATCCTTGGCTACGACTTCACTACGCTGCTTTCCTCCAACCCTCGACATTTGGCCTTACGGACATCACACTTGCCTGCCCTACGTCCATATGCTCTAACCTACCGCATTCTGAACTCTGGCACGACACCCCCGATCTGTACCCCCGCCGATCTGCAATATACGTTTAAAACCCTTTCTTAACAGGCCTGCAACGCATTACACACTCCGGGCCCGCCCTCACTCCGCTGGGGTGGCGTGTTATAGACCCTTACCGCACCTCAGTACTGGGGCTGGCCAAGTCTGCGGCATACAGGATTACAATTGATGGCAGAGCCCAACAATGCAGACCCCCTAGGTGGCCAAGGGTGTGATTCCGTGTAACATTTGCAATTTGTGAGTAATCAACTACCCATGGCCAACAACCAACTCTGTTTCCGCCAGGCCAGGTTTCGGCACCAATCGTCCCTGTATCCGTTGTGGTTCTAATGCCCCACTAACCCACTCCCACACACGGACATGGGTACTCGCGCGCGTCTTGATAGGGTCGCGTGTTTTCTGTACTTTTCTGATTCATCGCCCGGCTCGAAACCAGTATCAACAAGATACGCAAGTGACTACGGAATTATCCCCGAGTACCAATGACGAGATCTCTCAGCAGCATACTGACGGTGTTCCTGAGAACTCTAAGATGACCTCGTGCTCTCAGCAGTCCGGCCATCTTAACCCTGAGACCCACTCCGTTAATGGTATCGCCTCATAGGAACTGCTCTTTTTTTAATCTTATCAGACGCTGCGAACAGTGAATCGCTAGTCTGACATGCCAGCCATGGAGCTTCTCTGCCGATCTAGCAGGTGCCCGATCTGGTTCCTCTTGCCACAGCCTCCTCTCCGGAACTCTCCGTCTGTCATCCACAGATAGCCCTGCTCTGTTCTTCCCTCGTTTCCCGTCTACTCTTGCCCTTACCATGCGTTTGATCCTCCCTTAACCGATGCATCGTTAGCAACACCTCGGGCTGCCGAGAGAGAGCACTACGTCGTAGAGGCTCTTGCTTCTCATTGCGGTTCCCTGAACATCAGCTGCCAGCCGACTGTCCCCTGAGTCGGAAACGGGAATACCGATAAGTTAGAAGGGCTTCTACTTGGTGTCAATCTCTCCTTGCCCCTCTGCTCATCCCTAAGGAATACCCCCAAAAAATTCCTCTACCCCTGTAAGCGCTGGCGGTTCCTGATCTTCTAATAGAAGTACAAGCTTCATCGACTTCCGGGTCTGGTCGGAAAACTTCCTTGTCTTTCGCACCTTCGGCCTGTAAAATCAAATTCCACCATGGGTCAAGGAGAAAATCGCCTATTGGCCTGGAGGCTATCTATGGATGCCCGCTTCAACAACCCTTCATCATCTGGAACCAATAACCATTAACCTTGGACCCACCAGCGGATGGCCTATGAAGAGTAAACTTCGATGCTTCTCTTCCCCTAGCCATCCAGGTTATTCCTAGGATTGCCAGTGCGAGCTTCACAATCTGCATATAATTGGAACCGATTTCTTACCCATCCAATGGTCTACCTCCTCAGAGAAGGCAGGTTCTAGTCTTCTCCTCCTGTGGCCATGCTCGGCTGGTCTAGGACACCGACTTCCTCTACACTGTCCCTCTGCCGCGCAGTTCCTAGATGTCTCAAACAAAGTAAAAGCTGAGTATTGCCTCCTCCCCATCGCCCTATTACATTCGCTATTGATTTCTTCCAAGGAACTATCTCCTCCTCGCAAATCCGTAGTCTACCCCTTATCTGTACCGTAGACTGACTATGACGACTTACATCCAAGAAATTTGGAGAAAGGTATTCATCGCAACGTCTAACCCTCCCCCGCCTGGGGCAGGCTTCTTCTTCTGAAGGGAAGAAGGATGGCTCCCCACCTAAGACTTGTTGACTTTCGTGTGCGGTTAAACAAAATTACGGTAAAAAAAACGATGATCCTCTCCCGTTTAATTTTCTGACTCTTCGACCGGTCTACAATGGAGCACTATATTCTCCCAACTCGATTTAGTAGGGCTTAAATCTTGTCGGTATAAGAGAGGGGGATGAATGAAAACCGTCGGTTAACACGCAATCTGGAATTATGTTGTATTATGTGATGGCCGGTCCGTGGTCAAGCTTTGCAATGCTTCCTGCTGTTTTCCCAAGAGTTCTGAACTATCTTCCTCGGGATGTTTTGGGGTTGGACGTTCGTATCTATATTTTGGACCATCCTAATTTTTCTCTAAAAATTTAGAGGAGCACTGTTCGTCATACCAAACTGGTACTCTCTAGGCTTCGGCTAATCGCCTCTAACTGCGTAAAATGGAGAATGTTTTGTTCCATCATACGTTCCACAGCCTTCCTAGGCGTATATTTTTTCTTAACTCAAGGCGTTTCCATTGGATCCAGAGAAATTAAAAGTCTGTACTTGACTGGCCTTGCGAGAATTCTCTCAAGCCGTGCAGCGCTCTTCCTTGCTTTGCCAATTATAATCCGAATCATCCTTAATTTCTATTCTCCACCTCCGTCTCTCCTATCCCCACCGCCGTTAGACCAGAAGGTGTCTGATCACAGTTGTTCTCCCGAAGCATAGAAGCCTTCTCGAATTCAGAAAAAGCCTTTGTGTCTGCACGAATCCTAACCGCACGGATCCTGATCTTCCTGCTTCCCCTTCACTAGAATGTACGCCTCCATTGGACCATGAGTACTACTCTCTCATGATCATCTCTCCCAGGAGAAATATTATCCGTGTGGATTCTTTTCTTGGAATTTCTCGTATGCGTGAAGATGAAATTATAGTTGGGAACACGTGAGCTACTGGCCCATGTAATTGGGCTCTCCAGAATGAAAGTGCATCTTCGTCGAGGTACCAAGGGCGCCTATAGCCATCCTCCTGATGGCACAAAAACTTACTGTATATTTAGGGGCGCATCATAGGATCCCTTCAGCGTTGAGCCACTGTTTTTTCTCTTGTTTCAATTCTTCCATTTCTTCTATCCCCGCACAAAAATATTAAGGTGACTCGCTCTCCACCAGTTTCGTCTACCGAGAACGAGCTCTAAACGAATCCTCGAACTCCCCCCTCCCCTCCAACCTCCTCCCCTCCTTCCTCCTTCCACCCACGGTGTTGAGATGGCTGTCGGCCCATGGGCTACCGCCGGTGTCTCCCCTTCCCCCCACCAATGTTTGTGAGCTGTTCCGCAGAGGGGGGGGGGATTGAGCGGGTCTGCCCACGGAAGTCTGCGCCACAGACGTGGTCCTCCGGTCTTGGAATCTAGAGCATCTGGTTCCGGGTCTGGGAGCGATTCTCCAGACGGGTCGATCTTGGGCGCCTCATCGGCCTTCGTGTATCTCTGGATGCAGGCTACCCTGATTTTCTGGGCTGCCTCAGGTGAACGCATCTGCATGCACCATCCAGAGGTCCCCTACGAGGGCCCAGGACAGGACCCCATGTCAGAGACAAGCATCGAGTCGGTAGTTGAACATGATTGTTTGTCTTTATAAGGAAGTTACAAACCTGATGGTCCGTTATGCGAGCCCCCTTCCTCCCCCGCTCCACGGCCCCCTTTCCTGCTCCCAACCCCCATGTTCTATTCCCACCCCCCCAACCCTCCCCCCTCCCCCCTCCCCCCTCCCCCGCCCCCGCTGATAATAGGAAACTGTTTGCTTAGATTTTATGTATATATATATGCAAATTAGCTGTATGCTCTCTGCATGTCTTAGGCAGGTCTGCAACCCCGCCTTCCCATATCACCCAGCATAGCACTTCCACTGCAGCAAGGGATTCTGTGAAATGAATGCAATGAGCACACAGTGTCACTTTTTGCCTCAATAACCATTTTTAACATGGTTCCCTATAGGCTTAAGCTTGCTGCATGGTCACAGCTTTGAGAACAGCCAGGGTTAAGGTGCATACTGCTGCGGCCGAGTTTATTCGAGCATTTGCCCGGTCTCGGCCGCAGCAGTAACCAGGTGCACGCCGGGATGTGCCTGGCGCGCGCCGAAGCCACTCAGGGGCGCCCTACGATCGGGCTTTCTCCTCCCACTGCCGGTCCGCCGGTCCCCCGGAACCCCCTGCCACCGTCAGCCACATCGCGGGACACCAGGCTCCCTCGGGAGCCCTGGACGCGCGTGCAGGGGCGCAGGCACCCGATGACACTGACCCGAGGCGTCGATGACGCGCGCACGCCGAGGGAGTGCGGCTAGCATGCCGGGGAATCCCCAGGCTTGCGGAGCTAGCCGCACTCAAATAAATCTGGTCGCCTCTGTACCTAGAAAACCACCCACAGACAGCTGTTTCGACCTTGATGGGTCTCATCAGTGTGGGGTTGATTTTACTGGGAATGCAAGAGCGGCTATGGGATAGGCTAAACCATAATACTGAGTTAAGTTATGGTGAGTAAAAAAAGTGACAAAAACCCTCCACAGGAAAGCAAATATGCAAATATAGCTGTATGCTCATCTGCATGTCTTAGGCAGGTCTGCAACCCCGCCTTTCCCCATTATCACCCAGCATACAGCACTTCCACTGCAGCAAGGGATTCTGGGAAATGACATGCAAATGAGCACACAGTGTCACTTTTTGCCTCAATAACCATTTTTAACATGGTTCCCTATAGGCTTTATATATATATAAACCATACGATACCGTTTGAAGCACGAGATCAGGAGACAGCACTCTGGTAAGTTTGATCACAATTTTTTGTATTGAAAAAGACACATAAACCGACGTTTCGGTCCCCCAGTGAGACCTTTCTCAAGGTGGTGCGCAAGGTGAAAAGAGCATCGCAGACCCTGAGGGAAGATTTTTAATCCTTTTGATTTCCCTTTTGGGAGTGCCGATTGCGCTGGTCAATGTTTATGCTCCAAATGAGGGTCAGATCCCCTTCCTAGAATCAGTGCTAGATACTGTAAGTAATCTTAACCCCTCCTCAGTAATCATGGCGGGAGATTTCAACATGACTTGCTCCCCGGAGCAAGATAGATCAAGTGCCCAGGGCACAGCGCCACCTAAGACATCCATAACTAACGCCAAAAAGTTCAAAAACATGCTGAAAGATTTTTCTTTGTTTGATATCTGGAGGAGTCAACATCAGGGGGAACGAGATTTCTCCTTCTTCTCAACTCTGCATCAGTCTTACTCAGGGATTTACCTTTTTCTGGGTACCAGAATTGTTCTCCAGGCGTCCACCCAGTCAAATATTGGCTCATTAACCTGGTCTGACCACGCGCCCATCAACATGGTGCTCTCTCTGCCTAAATAATGGCTACAGTTGGAAGCTAAACGACTCATTACTTAGCTCTCCAGAAATAGTGGGCATAATTACTCAAAAATTTAAAGAATATTTTGATATAAACAAGGGGTCGGTCGGTTCTCCAATTACGCTGTGGGAGGCCCATAAGGCAACAATCCGAGGTTCCCTCATTTCCATAGCGTCCTTCCAAAAAAGAAGAGACAAAAAGAATATAAGGAATTGACAGAGAGGGTTATGGCTTTGGAGGCCGCACATAAAAACAAATCCACAAAAAAATTATATAAAACCCTAGAAAAAGCAAGGACTGAACTAAAAAGAGTCCAATTGGGAGAGGTAAAGAGAGCACTAAGATAGACAAATCAGCGTTTCCATGACAAGGCGGACTGGTTGTTGGCCAATAAATTACGAGGTCTAAGGGTTAAATCCCAAATTTCAGCAATCCGGACCAAATCTGGCTTAAAAACATTCAAAGACAAAGATATTGCCCAAGAATTCTCGGAGATTTACACCAAATTGTATAATCTCAATCCCTCCCAAAATGCTCAGTCCGGGTTGGCGGCTCTTTCCAAATATTTGGAAGAGTGCAGCTTACCTGCCCTTCCAGAAGAATCCTTCCATAAACTAAACGAGAAAATAACTCCCAAAGAATTATCCGAGGTAATAAAACAACTAAAGACAAATAAGACCCCAGGTCCAGACGGCTTCTCTAATCAATATTACAAAAAAATTAAGGGAGTGCTGATTCCACACAATAGAGGTTTTCAACTCGTTTATGGGGGGGGATGTTCCACCCTCCATGTCCACAGCTAACCTAGTAATTATCCACAAAGAAGTGAGAGACCCGCTACAATGTGGGAGCTATAGGCCAATATCTCTTCTAAATTCGGATTTAACATTTTTAAGTAAAATTCTTTCAAACAGGCTTAATCCAATATTACCGAGCTTGATACATAAAGACCAGGTCGGATTCATTTTGAGCAGTCAAGCTTCGGATAACACTCGTAAAATAATAAATATCATTGATCACGTGCATTTGGTGGGTACAAAAGCATTTCTATTGAGTCTAGATGCTGAAAAAGCATTCGACAGAATTAGATGGACTTCTTAGACAATACTATGATTAAATTCGGATTCAGAGGTCCCTTCCTGGAGGGGGAAAGATCCCTCTAAAAAAATCCATCGGCTTTTGTAAAACTCCCGTGTGAAGACTCAGTTCCCATAAAAATTATGAATGGTACACGACAAGGCTGTCCCCTGTCCCCACTCCTTTTCGCATTGTCAATTGAACCCCTGGCGGCAACAATTAGACAAAACAAGGATATAAAAGGGGTAGTCATCGTAAACATAGAACACAAAATCTCGTTGTTTGCCATTGACATCATTTTGTCATTTGCCTCCCCCATGACGACCCTACCCAATCTGCAGACTCAAAGAGAAAAATTTGGTTGGATCTCATGGTACAAAATTAACAGGGGCAAATCAGAAGCCCTGAACCTATCCCTGCCCGCACATGAAGTAAAACTGCTAAAACTCAATTTCAGCTACAAATGGAGCTCCGCGAATATAAAATATTTGGGGGTCAGAATAGCTAACACGTACTCAGCACTTTTTAAATGTAATTTCCCCCCTCTATTCGCTGATATTAAAAAAGACCTCCAGAGATGGAACAAATACCATATTTTGTGGCTCGGTAGGGTGGCATCTGTTAAGATGAACATCCTTTCTAGGCTATTGTATTTCTTCCAGACTCTTCCGATCTGCGCCCCGCTGGCAGACCTCAAAAGCATTCAAAATAGCATCTTCCAATATATATTGAAAGACAAGAGGCCCCGGGTGCCTCGAATGGTAATACTATCCCCAAATGAATGTGGAGGCCTAGGTGTACCAGATATAATTAAGTATTACAGAGCAGCCCACCTAAAACAAACGGTGGTATGGAATAATGACCCAGCGTCTTGTGGTTGGTTGGAAATTGAGGCCTCCTGTGTCTCTCCCCTATCCCTGAGGACATTACTTTGGTCTCAGGGGGGCAGGAAGTTAATATCAGGCGGGACAGTCCTGGGAGCCATGAGATGAATGGGGAAGATTTGGACAAAAACTAAAATCAGACATGGACTGGTGTTCCCCCCCCCCCTCCGTACTTACCCCCATATTAGAAAACCCGGATTTCCCCCCGGGTTGTGACTCTAGGGATTTCAATCAATTCCAAGAGGCCGGTATAAAAATAGCATCAGACCTTCTGAATAAGGGGTCCCTGATCCCATTCTTGGAGTTGCAGGAAAGTCATCACTCAGTAAAACTCCCTTTGTATGGATTCCTTCAGATCAGACATTTACTCCAATCAATATCCCTAAGGTCTAAGTTCACGGGCCCCACGCCCTTCTAAAGGAGATGCACAGTTGGGGTATATCAAAAGGGTCTGATCTCAGGGATCTATTCGGAGTTAGCATGCTCCATGATACCCGCCAACCACAACTATATGTTTAAATGGGCTGAAGATCTCAATCTAGAAATAGATAAAGATGACTGGGAGGACATTTGGGAAGCTGTGGCCAAAACATCTATTTGTACTACTATCAAGGAAAACATCTATAAAATTCTATTTCAGTGGTACCTGTCCCCGAGAAGACTGAGCCAGATATTCCCTTACCAGCCTGATTTGTGTTGGAGAAGATGCGGTCTGAGAGGAGACCTAGTGCATATACTGTGAACATGCCCGGGGGTCCAGATTTTCTGGAGCATGATCCATTCCCTAATTGAGGAAATAGCCAGAGAGGAGATCTGCTTGGACCCTCTGGAGTGTCTTCTAGCTAAGCTGGTGGAGTCAGTCTCGGCCCCTCTTGGAAAACTCATCTTGCATGTCCTCACCGCAGCTCGGTGATCGCTCACAGCCAATTGGGAAAAAATTAAACCCCCGTCCAAACTGATGGTGCTCTGTAGAATTAATGAGGTTAAGCTAATGGAGTACTTATCGGCTCTCCTGTCTCAGAAACTGGACCAGTTCAACAGGATCTGGGACCAGTGGCCCTACAATTAAAACAGCCCAAAAAACGGAACTAGGAGAGGCCTGGTGTTCCCATCATCTGAAGGGCTCCCCTTGCTAGGGCTCCCAGCTCCTTGCGCCGCCCCTCCCCCATTCCCTCTTTGCCTCTCCCTCTCTCCTCCTTTTATTTCTTTTCCTGTCCTTTCTTATCTTCTCCAAGGAGTATGGAGGTTCCTATGGAGGTTGTCGTAATGCTGCGATCCAGGTATAGGCCCTTAAAGACCTATTGTTTAACTGGGTACATATTATGCCGGGCAATCTTAATTTCCGAAGGAATTTTCTGTAAACCTCTGTTGTAACTCTCCTGAAAACCAATAAAAATATTTGTTATAAAAAAAAGTCTCATCTGACAGATACAGAGGCGCCAGCCTTTATTCTAAAACCTTGCCCGGCAGACCGCTCTGAATACCGGGTCATGAAGCGCTATGTTTTCCAACCGTATAGCAATTGACTCGGGTTTCTATCAGGTTTCAATCGGGCGCAGAAAATTGCATTTTAAAGTTGTCTGCAATACCGTCTAGAAACTCAAGTGGTCGATCGCGAGCTGTTGTCTTAAAAGTCTAATAGCAATTCAACCTACTGTACAGCCGTACAGTTCTGCAAGTCTTTGTGTGTGTACAGTAATTGTAATTTGAAGATTTATATTTGAAGCAGAGATTAACGTTACGAGTTCATACTGTATACAGTAGTCTGAGGCTCCTTAGCCATACACATAAATAATATGAGGACACATACTGTACTGTATACAGGATAATAAAGGGAAAAGAAGTACAGTATTACAAAAATAAAACGTTGCGTCTTCTTCGAATATAAAATATTTTTTCCACTCATGCGGATTGGAACCTTGCTGAAATGCATACTGTATGCGTGTCATCACATTTATACACTGGCGGCACACTTTATTCTTACCTGGCTGGAGCCGCAAGCCGGGAGGTGTCCCGGCTTGCTCGTTTATTTCCCTCGGCGTGCCGCGCGTCATCGATGCGCGGTCACGCTTCATCGGGAGCGTGCGCGCATGGCGCGCGTGCCCAGGGCTCCCCGAGGGAGCCCTGGTGTCCCGCGATGTGGGGGATTGCGGTGGGGGCTCCGGAGGACCCGGCAGACCCAGAGAGGGGAGGGGGAAGCCCTGATCGGAGGACCAATCCTCAGAGGCTCCGGCACGCGCCCGGAAACCTCGGCGCGCGCCTGGTTTTTGTCGCGGCCGAGACCGGGCAAAGGTAAGAATAAACTCAGCCGCGACAGTATATGTATTATTTATTAATCAATACTTTTGCTAGGCTTGCTCTTCTTTTCATACTGTTTTTATTTTATGCGCATGCGTGTATGTTTCATTGGAACCTTGTTGAAACGCATAAACGTGTCATCACATTTAGGCGCATGCGTGTACGACTTCTCATTCAATGTGAATTTCAAGTCTGAAAAAAAAACCTCTTCTTTTTCGTTTCTCGACATGGGCTTGCATAACAATTTTTGCTATTCACTACTGTAGCTTTTTAATTCTACACTAGTCATGTACGTACTTTATGAAGGTGGGTGGCATACTGTGATTTTTTTTGAGGGGGTGTGGTTCAAAACATTAGGATGACGTGCTGAAAATATTTCTTTGAACTAATAATTGTCAGGAGCCAGGTGCCACGCACCTTTACCCGCAGGCGCACAGCCCTCCTACCTGCTTTGACGGCCGCTGATGGGGCTCAGGACTCGTGCGCTCTCATTCGCACTTCCGCTTCCTCCGTGCATGAGCGCGGCTCATCCTCGCGCAGGACGGCATTCCCACATGGGCGCACGTGGGCTGGGGTCACAGCAGGAGTTCCCGCCTCCCGATCGCGTTGCACACTCCCTGTGTGCGGCGCGCGCCACGCATCCGAGCTCCGTGGCAACAGGCACTGATTGCCCTCAGCACCCTCACCTGGCTTCCTTACCTTAGCCTATCACTGGCTCCGCACTGACACTCCCCCGGTCCCGCCTCCTGCTCGGATTGGACCATCTCACCTATTTAGGCTCAGCAGTGCCATTGGCACATAGGCTGAGCATAAGCTTCCTGTTCCTGTGCTTACCTCTCTTGTCTCCTAGATATCCTGCCTTGTCTTGTTTGATCTCCCGTGTACCGACCTTGGCTTGGCTTTGGACCACCGCTTCTCTGGAACCCCGACCTTGGCTATCCTCGACCCTCCGCAACTCTCCTAACCTGAACTCGACTCTCGGACCTCGACCATTCTACCTTCTTCTGCACCGACCCCAGCAACTAGTACCTCCAATGTTCCGGACTTAATTTTTATGCCTTAAACTCATTTTTCTTTATTAGGCCCTTTATATATGATATTATTGTATTTATTTTATTTGCATATATTTTCATTATGCTTTAAACACATCTATATTAGGCACTTTATATATGTTTGCATTTAGCGACATTATTCATTATATGCTTCTCTGTCCCTCTCACCCTCCTTGCCGAGCACCCCCGCGGCTCGACATCCCTCGCACTCTGTGGCGCAAACGGTGCATGCGCATAATACCCTTACAGAGGGCGCGTTCACACGCTCCAGCTATCTGCCGGCCCAAAACTCTAGCTCCGCCCCCCATGGCTTACAAGCCATATCTCTGAGTTATTTCCCTGTCTCCTCCCCTGCTTTTTCTGACCTATCCCTGCAAACTCTCACTCAACCCTCTGCTCCTCCTCTCTCCCCTATTGGTTCTCCTTCCTTTGTAACCTCTATCTGTCCTCTTGCTCATTGCTCTGCATAGCTTTCCTGTGACCCCTGTGTGTGCAGTGTCTTTGCCTAGCTCCCTTGTTTGTTTCAGCGCTGGTTCCTGTTCCTGCTTCTGTTTGGATCTCCCTTGCTTGGACTCTGCTCTGGATTTGACTACTCTGCTTTCTCCTGCCCTTGAACCTTGGCTTACGGACTTCACTACGCTGCTTTCTCCAACCCTCGAACATTGGCTTACGGACATCACTATGCTGCTATCTCCTATCCTTGAACTCTGGCACACGGACATTACTACCCGAACTCTGGCACCCCGGACTCTGCAAGTATACGTTAACCCTTTCTTACAAGGCCTGGCAACGCATTACCACACTCCGGGCACGCCCTCACTGCTGTGGGTGCGTGTTATACCCTTACCCACCTCAGTACTGGGGACTGGCCAGGTCTGCGGGCATACAGGGATTACATTATGCAGAGCCCAACAAATGCAGACCCCCCTGAGGTGGGCCAAGGTGTTTCCGTGTAACATTTGCAATTTGTGAGTAATCAACTGACCACTGTGTCACAACAACTTGCCAATCTGTCTATCCAGGAAACCCCAGTTGCCCCATCACCCTCTGTACCTGTGGCTTTCAGTAATCCAGGACCACGTATACCACCTCCCAATCGGTATAATGGGGACACCCTCGCTCGTACGTAGGGAGACTGCTGCTTTTTCTTTGTTCTATATCATGCAGGCTCGGAGACCAGCTGCAAGATACGCGGTGGAGTTCTGCACCATTGCCGCAGAGACCCAATGGAACGACGAGGCTCTTGCCGCAGCATACTGGCACGGTTTGCCCAACACTCTAAAGGATGACCTCGCAGCTCACGCTCGGCCTTCTTCCCTGGAGGAACTCAGCATCCGTATGGATCAACGTACCCAAGAACGACGACATGAGCGTCACTGCTCTCGTTCTCTTCCCCCTCCGTCTGTTTCTCATAGGTCTACTCTTGCCCTTCCATGCGTTGGATGCTCCTTAACCGATGCAGATCGGTAGCAACAACCTCGGGCTGCAGAGAGAGCACGACGTCGTGAGAAGGATCTCTGCTTCTATTGCGGTTCCCCTGAACATCAGCTCCGGAACTGTCCCTTGAAGTCAGGAAACGGGAATACCGAGTAAAGGTAGAAGGGCTTCTACTGGGTACAATCTCTCCTTGCCCCTCTCTCCCTAAGGAATTACCCCAAAAATTCCTGCTCCCTGTAACGCTGGCGGGTCCTGATCTTCTAATAGAAGTGAAAGCTTTCATCGACTCCGGGTCTGGCGGAAACTTCCTTGATCCCACCTTCGCCTGTAAGAATCAAATTCCACTGGTCAAGAGAAAATCGCCTATTGGCCTGGAGGCTATCGATGGATGCCCGCTTCAACCAGCCTTCATCATCTGGGAGACCATACCACTTACCTTGACCACCGCGGATGGCCATAATGAAGTAATAATCTTCGATGTCTTTCATTCCCCTACCATCCAGGTTATTCTAGGATTGCCATGGCTGCAGCTTCACAATCTGCATATAGATTGGACCGATGTCTTACCCATCCAATGGTCTACCTCCTCAGAGAAGGCGGTTACTTCTCCTCCTGTGGCCATGCTCGCTGGTCTGGACACCACTTCCTCTAACGTGTCCGCTCTGCCGACGAGTTCCTAGATGTCTTCAACAAAGTACAAGCTGAGGTATTGCCTCCCCATCGCCCCTATTATTGTCCTATTGATTTCATTCCAGGAACTATTCTCCCCAAATCGAAGTCGTACCCCTTATCTGTACCTGAGACTGAAGCTATGACGACTTACATCCAAGAGAATTTGGAGAAAGGATTCATCCGCAACTCTACCTCCCCCGCCGGGGCAGGCTTCTTCTTCGTGAAGAAGAAGGATGGCTCCCTAAGACCTTGTATCGACTTTCGTGGGCTTAACAAAATTACGGTAAAAAAACGATATCCTCTCCCTTTAATTTCTGAACTCTTCGACCGTCTACAAGGAGCATCTATATTCTCCAAACTCGATTTGAGAGGGGCTTATAATCTTATTCGTATAAGAGATGGGGATGAATGGAAAACCGCGGTTAATACGCAATCTGGACATTATGTGTATGTAGTGATGCCGTTCGGGCTGTGCAATGCTCCTGCTGTTTTCCAAGAGTTCATGAACGATATCTTCCGGGATGTTTTGGGGACGTTCGTTATCGTATATTTGGACGACATCCTAATTTTCTCTAAAAATTTAGAGGAGCACGTTCGTCATACCAAACTGGTACTCTCTAGGCTTCGTGCTAATCGCCTCTACGCTAAAATGGAGAAATGTTTGTTCCATCAGACGTCCACAGCCTTCCTAGGCTATATTTTCTCTAACCAAGGCTTTTCCATGGATCCAGAGAAATTAAAGTCTGTACTTGACTGGCCCTTGCCGAATTCTCTCAAGGCCGTGCAGCGCTTCCTTGGCTTTGCCAATTATTACCGGAAGTTCATCCGTAATTTCTCCACCATCGCTCTGCCTATCACCGCCTTAACCAAGAAGGGTGCTGATCCTACAGCTTGGTCTCCCGAAGCCATAGAAGCCTTCGAAATTCTCAAGAAAGCCTTTGTGTCTGCACGAATCCTACGGCATCCTGATACTTCTCTTCCCTTCACGTTAGAAGTTGACGCCTCCGATGTGGGATCCAGTGCAGTACTCTCTCAGAGATCTTCTCCCCAGGAGAAACTTTATCCGTGTGGATTCTTTTCTTGGAAGTTCTCGTCAGCTGAGAGAAATTATGATGTTGGGAACCGTGAGCTACTGGCCATTAAATTGGCTCTCCAGGAATGAAGGCATCTTCTCGAAGGTACCAAGGAGCCTATAGCCATCCTCACTGATCACAAAAACTTACTGTATATTGAGGGGGCTCATCGATTAGGATCCCGTCAGGCTCGATGGGCACTGTTTTTCTCTTGTTTCAATTATTCCATTTCTTCTATCCCCGGCACCAAAAATATTAAGGTGGACGCTCTCTCTCACCAGTTCGCTA
Organism: Ascaphus truei; assembly: GCA_036426205.1. Taxonomy (NCBI): domain Eukaryota; kingdom Metazoa; phylum Chordata; class Amphibia; order Anura; family Ascaphidae; genus Ascaphus; species Ascaphus truei. Next base: position 15,972 of record WSYH01006028.1, on the reverse strand, counting down.
CGGAGAACGACTCTAACGAATCCTCTGAATCTATTCTCCCCGCCAAATGCATAATTTCCACCAATAATTTCGATGTTTTGGATGAAATCAACAAAGTCCAGGTTCACATACCCAGGAGATTGAGGGTTCCAGAGGGACGCTTATACGCAGTTCCACGTTTCCGATTTAAATAACATCCGCATTTCCTTATCTGCACCTTATTCTCTCGTATGTACTTAATAAATTTAATTATCTTGTACTGATTCCTCTCATTGTGCAATTGAGCGATTATCTCCTATTATGTCATAGATCCAGCATATAACATTAACCCCCATAGCGCTTTAACGAACAGTTGTTTCGTATTAAATAATTAGCAACCAAGCTATATAGAGACATAGTGTAACCTTAAGACTTCACACTCCTGACGAAGCCGACGTGATTACGTAGTGAAACGCATTGAATGGGAGTCTTTCTTGCGGAGCTGTCTGGAGAGGGATCACGGAAGGTCCAGCCCCCACCAACAGACAAAACCGGATCTGACGTCAGACTCCGAGCCGTGCAGTGACGCAGTAGAGCAGAGGCAGAGACGGAGGAGTATGGAGAGTCACGGGATGGTGAGCCGGCTGGCTGATGATTTCTTCTTATACACTTATTAAGTGTGACATGCCCGATTTTATTCTGTACATTGTGAGTGCATTTTTTACCTACATAAAATATTTCTTATACCTTGGTTGATCTGCGCTATGCAAGTTTGTTCTCTCTCTTTAACCTGGGATTTACCCTCCTGAGTACATGAACCACCCTGATGATTGCCACACTAACATCTACCACTGACTGATTGTCAACACTGCTGTTTTGACTCTTACATCTTGTAAGTAGCCATCCTACAGGAGCCAAGATTTTGGAAACTCATTTTTCATATCCCCATTCCCACTGCACTTAGATCTGTTTTATTTGTGTTTCTTCCCTATGCTCCCCCTGGATTTCGTGTCTACTATTGCTACTACTGGGGATGAGTGAAGGCTACCCCTCCCATTGGGTCTGAGCAGGGGGTGATATTGTATATATTTTATATTTCTACATCACTTTTTCACTTTTTGTGTTATTTGATTGTCTTATTCACTCATTAGAAAAGTTTATAATATTTTTTCACTTCAAGTATAGTGACTACCCCTTTTATCTGTTTGCGCCTTTTTTCACTTTATCACTATCCCAGAGTAAGTCCGCCCGTCACAAACCTTCGGGTCTCCTCATGCCTCTCCCCATCCCGGATCAACCTTGGAAACATATCTCTATGGACTTTATTGTGGAGCTCCCCAATTCTAAAGGAATGAATACCATCCTTGTGGTAGTAGATAGATTTTCCAAGCATTCACACTTTATACCCCTCAAGGGTCTTCCTAATTCAGCTACTTTTGCCGACATTTTTTCTAAAGATATTTTCAGATTACAGATTACCTATTTTAATTGTTTCTGACAGAGATTCTCAATTCATTTCTAAGTTTTGGCGTGCATTTTCCCAGAGACTTGGGATTTCTCTTCTATTTTCCTCGGGTTATCACACTCAGACCAACGGCCAAACGGAAAGAATGAATCAGACCTTGGAGCAGTATCTCAGATGTTTCGTCTCCGAATCTCAAGACAACTGGGTGGATCTATTACCTTGGGCCGAGTTTGCTATTAACTCCCTAAAAAATGAGTCTACACAAGAGTCGCCTTTTTTCATTAATTTTGGATTCCACCCTAGCAGTCTTCCACTCTCCTCCCTCCCTTCTGGTGTTTCCGCAGCGGATTCTCATGTCTCCACTCTTCAAAATTCTTGGAGAAAGATTCTAAAGACCTTACAAACTGCTGTTCAAAGACAAAAGACGAAGGCAGATCGGCGACGTCAAGCGGGCCCATCATTTAAACCCGGAGACAGAGTGTGGTTATCCTCTAAAAATATAAGGCTCAAGACTCCTTCTCAGAAACTGTCTCCGAGATCCTTTAAAAATTCTCGAACGGATTAATCCGGTCGCATATCGTTTGGCACTTCCTTCTACCATAAGGATTACTTCAGTGTTCCAAGTGTCATTACTCAAACCGGTTATCCAAAGTGCTCACTTTCTGGATTGTCCTCAAAGACCAAACCCTGTCACAATTCAGGGACAACAGGAGTATGAGGTCCACTCCATACTCGATTCCCGTTGGTCCAGAGGAAGATTACAATTCCTTGTCCACTGGAAGGGTTATGGACCGGAGGAACGTTCCTGGATACCGTCTCACCACATTCACCGAGGAACCTGACGAAGCATCACTGCGAAACGCGTAGTTCCCTGCAGGAGACCATTGAGTGAGGGACCCAGACAGCTGCCGGACATCCGGGAAGATCCTCTCTTCCGATCCCGCTGTCGGACGCGCTAGCGGGAGCCCCACTGGAGGAAAAGGCTCCACCGGACTGATCGACGGCTGCCACTGGGCTGTTTTTATTCCTGTGTGAGTGTTATAACTTTTTTACCTTTGATGTAATAAACTCTGACTTGCTACTTACCCAGGCTTTGCCCATTTTTTGTAATTTGGGCACATGGGAGAGGAATCACTCGCATATCGCCTCCATTGAGAGGAATAGAAAGCAAGACGTGACTGATTGGCCACAGTCTGGAAACATTCTCTGAGGGAGAAAGCTCACACAAGGCCGTGTGAGTTTTTTCTCATTTATATAGAGGACTTCTATTACTTTATTAATCCTTCTCTGAGGGATTAGTCTCACACCAGGCCGTGTGAGTCAATGAAACAGGAGTTTACTGTTTCTTTATTATATCTGATAATCATCATCACCCATTCCCCACTCCTCCTCCTTCCCTGCCCTTACCCTTCCCCTTCCCCACAGCTCCAATACACTTATTACTTATATTATACAGTTTAATTATTATAGAATGTCTATGCATCTTCTCATTTATTGATTACACGTGTTTGTCTAATATATTGATCCTGTGTATTTTATTTTCTCTCAATTTCTGAGTCTAACTCCTTGCGCTGACCAATCCACCATATCCATCACCACATTCACGCCCCAACAATCCTTAGGCAGTTTCGTTTGAAGTTCCCTCATAAGCCATGGCAGGATCGTCTGGAGTCGATCCTCAAGGGGGGATACTGTAACGGATCGGAGGACTCGCGCTTCCCAGTGTGTCCCCGTCACCTCTGTTTCCACTGCCTCTAGCCCTCTCCCTTCAATACCTCCTCACTCTTCCCCTTCTTTCCCCGCAGCAGTTCCTCTGCGGTGCGGTTGGCATGCCCGGACGCGTGTTCTGGTCGCGTGCGCGTTCTCCGCAAGGTGCGCATGCACCCTCAATCACTTGCTCCCCTCTGTGGCACCCGCGGCTCCCAGCATGTCTCTATTCCCCCAACCTCCACATTAGCTTGCTCCGCTTCTCCGTCCCTCTCGCCCTCCTTGCCGAGCACACCCACGGCACGGCGTTCCTTGCGCTCGGCGGCGTGCACGGTGCATGCGCATAATACCCTTACAGAGGGCGCGCGCACACGCTCCAGCTATCTGCTGGCCCAAAATGCTAGCTCTGCCAGCCCAAAACTCTAGCTCTGCCCCCTGTGGCTTACAAGCCATATCTCTGAGTTATTTCCCTGTCTCCTCCCCTGCTCTTTCTGACCTATCCCTGCAAACTCTCACTCAACCCTCTGCTCCTCCTCTCTCCCCTATTGGTCCTCCTTCCTTTATAACCCCTATCTGTCCTCTTGCTCATTGCTCTGCATAGCTTTCCTGTGACGCCTGTGTGTTCAGTGTCTATGCCTAGCTCCCATGTTTGTTTCAGCGCTGGTTCCTGTTCCTGCTTCTGTTAGGATCTCCCTTGCTTGGACTCTGCTCTGGATTTGACTACTCTGCTTTCTCCTGCCCTTGAACCTTGGCTTACGGACTTCACTACGCTGCTTTCTCCAACCCTCGAACATTGGCTTACGGACATCACTACGCTGCTATCTCCTATCCTTGGACTCTGGCACACGGACATTACTACCCGAACTCTGGCACCCCGGACCCTGCAAGTATACGTTAACCCTTTCTTACAAGGCCCGGCAATGCGTTACCACACTCCGGGCACGCCCTCACTGCTGTGTGTGCGTGTTATACCCTTACCCACCTCAGTACTGGGGACTGGCCATGTCTGCGGGCATACAGTCTTTACATAGGGGTCACGAGAGGCAGCTTTGCGCAGTTTCCCTTTGGCTGGAACGAGATCCCTAGGAACTGGTTGCAGAGAGGTTATCCTGCCATGTGTTCATGTGTCCGGACAGTATTGCGTCCACACTGAGCCCCTGCTGCCATTTCTTGTGGTTAGTTTTGTTCCCCTCAATTGGGTTTGTTCTTTTTAGGAGTAATTAGACATCCTCAGTGGATGTATTTTTAACTCATCTAGTTTACTTCACTGAAGTTATGTTTTGGTTTAGCATTTATAGGGTGTGATTTACCATACATAGTATATGCTTCATACTGTATGTGTATTTTTATGTGTTTTTGTTTTGTACATTTCATTTATTGATTATTGTCTTTTGGTCACAGTGACCTTTATTAAATTTTGTGATATACTTTTTGCTAATCTGTGGTGCGCTTTTGTGTGTTTGTTTAGTCCCTCATGAAGGCTACAAGAATATTCATGAATGTTTCGGGGGAGGCGTGTGTTGATATGCGGTTGCATTACCGTTGTCTTGTTAGTAAGACTTTGCATGTGAGGTGGGTGGGGGTGGGGAACTGCTACTGTAGAAGTGTGTGCAGGATTAGTTAGTAAAAAAAAAACGAATTAATGTGTTTGGGGGAGGATTCGTTCCACAGTAAAGGCTTATCAGCCTACAAGAATTTTCATGAATGGCTCGGGGGTGGGGTGGGGATGTGTGGTGTCTCTTGTTCACATACACGCATGCGCCTAAATGTGATGACACGCATATGCGTTTCAACAATATTCCAATAAGACATACATGCATGCACCTAAATGTGATAACACGCGCAGGAAGATTAAACTAAGCCACAAAGCCACCAATTCCAAATGAAGGGTTTGGGGGAGGTGTCGATAAGAAGTAGAAATACTTTAGCATTGTGTGTGTGGGGGGGGTGGGAGAGAGGGGGAGAGGGCTGTATGCTGGATTATTAGTTCAAAGAAATATTTTCAAATGGTCATCATAATGTTTTGAACCCCACAACCCCAAATAAAAATCACAGAGTGCCACCCACCTCATAAAGTACGTACATGACTAGTGTAGAATTAAAAAGCTACATTAGTGATTGTCAGAAAAGCAAAAATTGTTATGCAAGCCCATGTCGAGAAACAAAAAAAAGTGGTTTTATTTTCAGACTTGAAATTCAAATTGAATGAGAAGTCATACACGCATGCGCCTAAATGTGATGACACGCATATGCGTTTCAACAAGGTTCCATGAGAAATACACGCATGCGCATTAAATTAAAACAGTATTAAAACAATACATAAAGAATACATATACTGTAGAATATAGAATACAAGATTATACATTTTAATTTTGGGGGTTTCTTAAAAGAGTTAATTAAACATGCAAGTGTATTGCTTTACAGTACGATATGTAAAAAAGTATTGAATATGAAAACAGCAGCATACTGTTTAAGGTTTTCTATAAAGCTCACAATTATTCTATCCTAATCAATAAAAATTGCACTGTCACTAAATTGTTGCCTACATGTATTGGTCGTGCTCGCCACAAACCGGGACATGACTGTTGGGCTTAGGTGGGGATGTGAATACACCGACCTTAGACCACAAAGCCGGTTCTGGATTGCGCAGTTCATAGTCATTCGTAGCAGGGTCAGGGATGGAGAATGTAGAGTAATCCTTAGACAAGCCAGGGTCAGGTTTGGAGACGTCAGGGTAATCAATGTCCAGGCTGGAGTTCGGCAACAATGAATCAGGTACGTAGCGCTTCAGCGTAGCAGCTGCACTGCAGGAATGGCCTCTGCTTGAGGAGTGGGAGCAGCCCATAATGAAGGCCTCTGCAAGGCAGGAATGCAGCAGGCATCAGGAAGCTGAAGGTTAGCACTGGATATCAAGCGCTTCAGCACTGGAACCAGGAAACGGCATCTGCAATGGAGATATACAGCAGGCCGCAGGAACCAGACCTCTGCAGGGAGAGAAGGCAGAAGACCTCAGGGAACAGGGTGCTGAAGGATTGCGCTGGGGATCCAGCACTTCTGCACATGAACCAGGACACGGCCTCTGCAATGGAGAAATGCAGCAGGCCCCAGGAACCAAACCTCTGCAGGGAGAGAAGGCAGCAGACCTCATTGAGCAGGAAGCTGAAGGATTGCGCAGGGGATCCAGCGCTTCAGCACAGGAACCAAAATGCAGACCTCTGCCTGGGATGTGATGGAAAGAAATTGGGCACCGCAAAAACTGGAAGATAAGGCTGGTCGTGGATAATAAAAGTCACTTTATTTGAGCATAATAGCCAAGATTAAAAAGCACAAGGTATCCCCTGAAGCGTTTCTCGCATCTCAGGGCACTTTCTCAAAGGGTAATTCAGTTTGAACATAAAATGCCTTATGTAGTGTCTCACCCCAGACAGGTATCTCTAATCGGTGATTGCTGAATAGATCTTGATTAAAGCACAGCCAATCACTGATGCACCCTGAGAACCACCTGTATAGAGGGGAAACAACTATACAAGACCACTAATAAACAATAGTATATGCACATAAATCTAACCACAATATAACCATAATCATAAAAACGGCAAAATAATAATAAAACAAATTTAGTACCACTCATATCAAACCCTAAATGTGCTCAAACATATATAAATACAAGGCAACATCTAATGCTACCCTGTGGATATAATGTGAACAACCAAATAAAAATAATGTAAGATAAAATGTGTCATGTGATGAAGTATCTAAAAATCGTGAAAATGTGAATATAATGTTGCCAAACTAATTTGTGCAGTGAGTATATGTCAAAGTAAAAGATGTGAAAGACAATTTCAAACATCATTTAAAAATACATAAAATATATAAAAAATGTGATACATAAAAAAGATTTATATAAAAGAAGTACATATATATTGGTATTCTGTGCTAACCAAAACACAAAAGCCCTATATATGCTGATACGCGGTGAGAAAGAACATGTATACACTGAACAATCACCAATGTATATCACAATACACCGATATAGATTAAAAAAAAAACGACCACTAAGGGATAATACTGTGCGGGCATAAAGCACATATGTAAAAAATACAACATATACATATATGCCATTGGCCGATGAACAATATTAATTAATTTAAACCATATGTAAGGTGATGATAAACCATAATTGAAAAATTAAGAATCTGAACTATGAAAAATAAAATCCAAGAGATGAAGATTACATGACATTTGAATATATTGTTAATACACAAATCAACAACCTCCTAAGGTGTGGTTGACAAAAAGTTTATGTGGGACGGACCATAAGACTGCTTAAGAAGAGGATCATGGGGACTTCCGTATGGCCCCAGAGCAGTGAGGCACGATCCTAATTAGTTCCGTTGGCTCCTGAGGAGAAGTGCAAAGTAACTGCTAGAAAAAACGGAAATTTACCTACAGTAAATTACCACCAGAGAAGAGGTTCAACTGGACTACAATATATGGAGAAATATTTATCCAAATCGAAAGAGATGACTTCAAAATCCCAAAAGACAGACAAGAGGGACAAGAAGAAAGAGAATCAGAAAATGGCCGACAGCCACGAGGGTCAGGGACCTGATCTAAGTGAGAAAGACTGTGACGCCTGTGACAAACGACCCTCTTTTGTAGCGCTGACGTCTGTCTGGATTCTTCCCGACACAGTCTTCTAGGGTTATTTATACAAAAACTGGATCATGCAAAGTATTACATTGCTTAACTCAGGCTTCTACCTGCTTTATTTTCATCCAAATAAGGGACAGCAGCTTTAACATGTGTAGGTTAGAGGCACTCAGACATTTTCATTCAGTGGTTCACTTATATCAGTGTCATAGTATTTCCCACACTGTTATTTCAAATAGCAAGAAACCAAATTATATATACAAAAATTCTATCCCTTTCAGGGATCTAACTACACATCAGAATCAGTCTCTCTAACAGCTGCTGGCCAACTAACCTGGTTCCCCAGCTTAAAACAATGCCCTCTCATTTAGGGTCACTTAGACACAGCACAGTCTTTTAGCAACAGCAGTAAACATTTGTTTTGTCTTATCTGTTCGTGGTGGGAACTCGGTCCCAAGTGTCCAGGCAAATCCTCTGGTACTGTGATACTTGGAGGGGCCGTCCACCCTGAACTGGATTCCGGGGAGTAGCGGTACCCCCAGCCTTCAGGCTCTAAGGAGAGAGTGAAATGCAAAACCTCTCTGCTCTAAATACCTGTGCATGTGATTAGAAGAGCAGGTGAGGGAGAACTAGAGCCATTGTAATCTGTGGTCTGGATTTTCCATCCAGCTGCCTGAGTTAATGGGAAGCTGTGGAACGGATCATTTTTAACTATTCCTGCACTTTCTGACCTAAAATGGGGCAGAAAGCTGCCTAACATCTTTGGACTATGTCACATATCCCCCTCCCCAGCTCACACCTACTGGAGTGAGCGGCCATGGACCTCACTGGGGTGAGCGTCCTACCTGAAATACTTGAGCTAACTCCTCAGTACAATATTAAGTATTCACATGACACGAATATGAACTTTTTCCACGGCAATTATGGACAATAGGTTTCGTCATAAGAGACTATACTTGGCAAACATATTTTGTTGCTCTCTATTAGGGAACTATTTTGAAAAATAAGTGTCTAGCACACATTCTTACAACCCAGGATATGCTAAATATATTCACAAAACCAGACAGTTTCTTTTACCTCCCTGGGTTTTTTCTTTTCTACTCTAGAATATGAACCTCATATATTTACCAACAAAAAGGGCCATCAACCCTGTATATTAATTTGTAGTTTAGCTACATTTTCAACACAGAGAACCAATATAACATTGTAATATTGACAAAATGCTTATTCTAGAGGCCTAATATACCTTAACTACAATATTGACAAAATGCTTATTCTAGAGGCCTAATATACCTTAACTACAATTGCTTATTTGCATAGTTAAGTGTCCGTGACATAGTCCACACGTGTAACCAGGCAAATCCTCTGGTACTGTGATACTTGGAGGGGCCGTCCACCCCGAACTGGATTCCAGGGAGCAGCGATACCCCCAGCCTCCAGGCTCTAAGGAGAGAGAGTGAAATGCAAAACCTCTCTGCTCTAAATACCTGTGCATGTGATTAGAAGAGCAGGTGAGGGAGAACTAGAGCCATTGTAATCTGTGGTCTGGATTTTCCATCCAGCTGCCTGAGTTAATGGGAAGCTGTGGAACGGATCATTTTTAACTATTCCTGCACTTTCTGACCTAAAATGGGGCAGAAAGCTGCCTAACATCTTTGGACTATGTCACACGCCCCAGCAAACACCCAGACTCAATCTTTAAATAATTTTTACAACACAATAGCTAAAACTGTTGTGAAAGAACTCTTACCTAAATTGGAGGCAAACTCAGCGGAGATTAGGCAAGGCATTAAAGATTTTAGAAGTGATCTCGCAATACACGCAGGCAGAGTGAAGGAGATAGAGAACAGAGTAAGCGCTACGGAAGAGACCCTGGGCTCTTTAACAGAAAACCTGGAAGAACTGCAGAAATAAAACAAAATACTTGAGGAAAAAATGGACGATCTCGAAAATCGCTCCAGAAGAAATAATTTACGGATCATCGGAGTTCATGAATCACTCAGACAAAGTGATCTCCTCCACTTCTGTGAAAAATGGCTGCCAGACAAGCTCAAGATCACAAGCAAAGACCACAGACTAAAAGTCGAGAGAGTACACAGAATGGACCAAATAAGGGAGGGCCAAAACTCCAGACCAAGACCCATAATTGCTAAGTTCCTAAATTATAATGACAAAGTAAATGTCATCAGAGTCTTCAAGGACCTACAACAACTAGACTACGAAGGGAACCGGCTGATGATATTCCAGGACTTTTCTATGCTAGTCTCCCAGAAAAGAAGAGAGTTCGGAAAAGTATGCACAACCCTATACAATAAAAAAAAAAAATTCGGCCTCACTTACCCGGCCACGCTAAAGCTCTTCACTGAAGAGGGTGTAAAATTCTTCACTTCCCACCAGAAGGCCGAGCTGTTCGTGGGGGTCCCAGCTGAAGATCAGAATGACCAACTGGGCAGCAGCAGATGAGACTCAATTCTACCATCTCCTTGCTGCTGTCCTCCCCCTCCCTCCACCCCGCCCCCCCAACCGGTAGCGTGCACATCCATCTAGGTGCCCGGAGAGCCGCTGGAGTGAGACCTCACCTGGATGCGTGATGAGAGTGAAGAGAACCCTGGCCCTGAGGAGAAGGCTGCCCTCTTCCGACCCGGGATACTCCCCGGCCCCGGTGACCGGCGATCCTCCGGCGAAGACACGTCCTGTCCTCGGCGGGTTGCCTGAGCAGTGTGAGGACCGCGAGGGAAACTTGCTCCTCCCCCCGCCACCACCACTCACTTTTTTGCCCGTTGATCTGGACATCTGGGACACCAGGGGATCGGGATGCCTCGGTGTGGGCCCCGCCTCCTCCTCCCCCCCTGCAGACAAGAGAGCCCGAAGTGTCAGGTATTTGGCAGGGTTGGAGGGGCGCGTCGGTCTGCGGGGTCCTCCGGTTGGCCTTTGTGGCCCCCCAGGACCGTCCCCGGCCCTCCTGATTCCGCCCTGGTGCCCTAGTGGGCCTGCCGCCGAGACGTCCCCTTGCTGGGACTGCCGCTGAGGCCCCGCTATGACGGAGGCGGACTCGGGCCGTTGGGAGGTGGGGGGAGGGGAGGGGGAGACAGGCTGCTACATATACCAGCCCATACAGGGCAAAAGAAAAACATGCCCCCCAGTTTGCACACTCTCACCCTCCGAGACAGTGCACCTCCCGGCCTTACATAATCCCCCCTGGCATACATAATCCCCGATCTACCCTCCCACCAACTCCCTCTCACCATCCATCCAACCCCCACCCATCCACGCACACATACACCCGCCCCCCATCCACGCACACATATACCCTCCTCAACCCATCCACTCACACATACCCACCCACTCTCACACACCCCCCATACACTCATGACCCCCCCCCCATTCACCTCCCCCATTCAACTGTCACCCCCACCACTCACTCACCCCCCCCACAAGGGCATAGGAAGCAAGAAAAACTCCCACCGGTGCTAACCCGTGCACCCACCCTTACCTACTCCCCACCCACTCCCCACCACACACCCACCCACACCCCCTCCTTACTACCATCCCCCCCTTCCCTCCTAACCACACCTACCCCCCCCCTCCCCCTCAAGGCCCCCCACCGCCCCCCCACCAGTCAACCCTCACCTCTCAATAAACCACATGTGTGTGGTGGTTCGAATAGATGCAAACAAATGTGAAGGAAATAACCAAAGCTCTCGCAAACATTACAGTGATACAAGGTTAAATGCAAAGATGCAATGAGATCAAAAGGAAATCTTTACTGTGTGTACCCTCATCCCCCCCACCCTCCTTCAACACTTCCCCCACCAATCCAATATTAAATGCATCACTGCCATAATATTCTGAATGGCGAAAAACGAAAACTGTGAAGAAAACATACCAAAGTCACTGTAACCAATACATTGTATAGATATAGGTTAATGCATAAGTGCTAAGGGACAAAGGAAACCTTTACTGTGTCAAACCATCCTCCCCCCACCCACCCCATTCCCTCCTCCCCCCACCCACCCCATTCCCTGCTTCCTCCCAACCCCCCCATTCCCTCCTCCCCCCACCCACCACATTCTATTCTCTGTTTCACACGTTCGTTCACACAGATTTCTTCACATAGAAAGATGACATAAAAACTTACCAAGACAACACAAAATGGCGGACTAAAATAGTCAAACAAAATGGCTTCTTAGATCCTAATGCTGTTTAAGTCAGACACCCTAATGTCTCAACTTTGTCACAGGCGTGGGCAATGCATGTTACCTTTGAAGCTTGCATAGGCAAGTGACCCAGCTCATAGGTGTCAAAACATTTGGTACTTGTGTGCATTTTAATGACAGGAGAAAAAACAAACCTCATCCTGCTTGTCCCTGTTTAAAACCGGTAGCAAAAATACACTTTATTGAAAATACATGTTCCCCTTATCTCACACTTATATATTTCATAGGTGTGTGCTTGGGGTGTACTATACTGCAAGCTCATACAATCCTGCCAAATGGAGACAACAAGGAACAGAGGGGAAAATAAGACATGTACAGTGCATGAAGAATTAACCCCTTCATCCCCAATACGAAATAGGGGTAACCAGCCGAGCACACTGCCTTTTTTAATGCGCTTATTACCCCCATTTTCTCCACAATCATGTTCAATAATAGAGATTGTTATACATTATTATAGCTTTTATTAATGGATTCCTAGTAGAATCATTGATTCAAATCATTAACTTTAAATTTAACATCATCACATGATAACACATTGATTATACAAACTTACCTTGTATGATATGTGTCTTAACAATATATTCAAATGTCATGTACTCTTCATCTATTGGATTTTATTTTTCATAGTTCAGATTCTTGATTTTTCTATTATGGTTTATCATCACTTTACATATGGTTTAAATTAATCAATATTGTTCATCAGCCAATGGCATATATGTATATGTTGTATTTTTTACTTATGATCTTTATGCCCGCACAGTATTATCCCTTAGTGGTCGTTTTTTTAATCTATATCGGTGTATTGTGATATACTGTAGATTGGTGATTGTTCAGTGTATACATGTTCTTTCTCACCACGTATCAGCATACTGTATGTAGGGCTTTTGTGTTTTGGTTAGCACAGAATACCAATATATATGTACTTCTTTTATATAAATCTTTTTTATCTATCACATTTTTTATTTATTCTATGTATTTTTAAATTATGTTTGCAATTGTTTTTCACATCTTTTACTTTGACATATATTCACTGCACATATTAGTTTGGCAACATTATATTCACATTTTCACAATTTTAGATACTTCATCACATACACTGGCGACACACTTTATTCGAGCTCGGCTAGTCCCACGAATTCGGGTATACCCGGGTGTATTGAGGTTTGTGACTGTTTTCTGCCCGAGTGCATTGAGGTATTTTCCAAGCAGGGATTGAAGCATTTTATTCCCGCTGGCTGCAATACTGCACAGTATATATATATATACTGCATTACAATTCATGAATTTATGCCATCTGGTAGACACGCGAAGCATTGCAGCCTATTAAATCCTAATCATTATCATTTAACAGATTAGCCGCCCGTCAGCCAGGCATGAACCCAGGCTGGGAAGGCAAACGCAATGGGGCTTGTCAGAGGTGAGAAGCGGCGCATTCCAGGTATCTGCCAGGTACATACTGGGTATTTGCTCGAATAAAGTGTGTCGGTGCAGTATGACACATTTTATCTTACATTATTTTTATTTGGTTGTTCACATTATATCCACAGGGTAGCATTAGATGTTGCCTTGTATTTATATACTGTATGTTTGAGCACATTTAGGGTTTGATATGAGTGGTACTGATTTGTTTTATTATTATTTTGTAGTTTTTATGATTATGGTTATATTGTGGTTAGATGTATGTGCATATACAATTGTTTATTAGTGGTCTTGTATAGTTGTTTCCCTCTATACAGGTGGTTCTCAGGGTGCATCAGTGATTGGCTGTGCTTTAATCAAGATTTATTCAGCAATCACCGATTAGAGACACCTGTCTGGGGTGAGACACTACATAAGGCATTTTATGTTCAAACTCAATTACCCTTTGGTGTTGATAAAGTCCCTTCGCGGGACAAAAAACGTTAGAGGTTTTTTCTATGTTCACCATTTTGTACCAATAAAGTTTTTTCTATTATAACGCTTGGTTGAGCTTCATGGAGCCTTTGCAGTGACCGCCGGGATTTCTCCTCTGTTTCAATGGTCATAAAAATCAATACTTAAATCCACCAAGGCGCTGCTTTCCTCGATGACCAACTCGGTGGTCTGGGAAACCAGTACATTTAACCTCTAGGGGGACGCTGATGACACCCATATTCGACAACATTGATTTTGCTACAAGGCTGAAGGGTAAAGACTTTGCAATTTGGAAACAAAAAGGAATCTTAAGACTTTGGGATCTGAAGGGGAGGAAAAATATAAAAACTTTTGAGCAAATTAGATCGGAAAAAGAAACTCCCAACTCCAATTTTTTTTAGATACCTCCAGATTAGAGCTTTCTACTCCAAATTATCACCATTCCCCCCATTAACACATTTTGAAAAACTCTGTTTAATCAAGACAGATACAAGGGGACAAACATCTCAAATGTATAGAGAAGTAATCTGTTCCGGCCCAGGGTATACTCAGAGACCATACTTCATATCTCATTGGGAGACGGACTTAGGAGAGACATTAGGAGTGGGATGAAATATTTCTAGCGGCCGTGAAAACTTCAATTAAAATTGTCAAAATTTGTGAAAGACTACTCCCCATTGTGTCCTAAACAATGCGGAGAGCAAGAAAACCTCTTACACATGCTGTGGTCTTGCCCTCGAATATCTCCCACTTGGTTGAAAATTCAGGATTGGTTACAGAAGATATTGGATCTCGAAATCCCATTGGACCCATGGCTGTTCCTTTTGAACAGACCAGCATGCGAGTTGTCCAGAGACGAAAATAAATGAATTGTACACTTTGTGACAGCAACGAGGTATCCAGCATTATGGAAACAGAAGGATTCTCCATCGTTACCTAAAATCAGGAATAACATTTGGTTTGTCTGTCAGATGGAGAAGCTCACAAGCCTAGTAAATGATACAGGCACTAAATTCCAAAAAGTATGGCTATCATGGTTAGAAAATTTGGACATCTCAGTGGTGAGCATGGCCACAATATTGCAATAATAGTAGCTCTAGCATTCTTGTCTGGTGGGGACTGGTGATTGGATTATGGTGTTGGTTGGGCTAGAACCCATCCCTCGCGAGAGCAGTGGAGGAGCCGCATGTAGAAGAGATAATAAGATAGAGAGAGTGAGTTGTGATACAAACCATACAAATGCAAGACAGAAGCAGAGATGATCCCTACCCCCCCTCCCTCCCCACCCCCTCCTTTCCCTCAGGTTGTGTTTCCCTTCTTTTTCATTTTCTTTTATACTATACTTCTTAAGTCACTTTTATGTTTACTACCTTGTCTATGTGAACACTATGGACATTATGTATTGCCTCATGGATGATGTTCAGAGCAAGGTTCATACATTAAACTGTATTCTGAAAACTGAAAATAAAAAAAAATAGTTGAAAAAAAATCAAACACAATTTCAGTTCCAAAACACAAAGAAGTTTGACTTAGAATGTGTGTTTTAGCTATTTGCACTTCTATATTTATAGTAATTGTGAATTCTGTGTGTGGGTGTCTGTCAGTGTGTATGTGTGTTAGTGTGTCAGTGTGTCAGTCATTTCCTTGTGTCTCTGTTTGTGTGTGTGTGTGTCTGTGTTTGTGTGTGTGTCTGTGTGTGTGCTTGTTTGTGTTTGTCTGTGTGTGTGTTTTTCTATGTTTGTGTGTGTGTGTCTCTATGTTAAATACATAAAGGCATAAAATGACACACGTGGGAAGTCTGTATAGCATTTCATTGCTAGAAAGACTTCAATGACCTCTGTTTTTAAATGATCAGCTTTAACTGACTTTATTTGAAATTATTTAACCCTGATATAATTCCAAACATAGTTGTATCGACCAACTTTCAATCCCCATCTGTATAATAATCCTTGCAAGTCAGAAGGATCCACAGTCATCCTAGGAAAACTGCAATATATTTTTCTGTGGTAGTGAGGATTATGAGCCTTTGTTTATCATTGTGTGTGTGTGTGTGTGTGTGTGTGTGTGTGTGTGTGTGTG